>PVKE010023291.1:0-24770 GCA_004027555.1 Craseonycteris thonglongyai
AAAAGCGGTATCAGAACGCAAGGGGGTTGGTAGGAGGATACGCTTCCAACTTCTCTTGTAAACTCTTATTTTAGATTTATTGGAGTAAAACAGGCTCTTAAAATCTGTACAGGGTTGAAAAACTTGCCTGTTCCTTCACTGTGCTCCCCCATTCAATCTTGGCTGCCACAATCAGACAGAAAGCGTGGATTTCAGATTTTACTAAAAACTACAATGCCTATTTTTTCCTAGAACCATTTGAATAGTTTGGACAAGGTTTATGTTGCTATAATAACAACCCCCCACCCACCAACACCCCCTCCCCCCCAAACAAACAAACAAACAAAAACAAAAAACAGCTCAGTAACTTAAGACAAAAGAATTTACTTCCTGTGATTTATGGGCTGACAGAGGGACTGGGAGACTGGCCACAGCAGCTACCTTTCATTAGGGGACTCAGAAATCCAGAATGATTTACTCCAGTGGCTCCATTATCTCAAACTGATGCCTCCTCTGCAGACAGAGAAAGACTAGAAAACCACACCTCCCCCAGGTAGTTATGTACTTCACTTCCATTTTCCCTTGGCCAGAAGTGATCTCCTGACTCCATATAACTCTAAGATGAAAAGGAAATATTAACAACCTCCCTTAGGCTCAAGAATGAAAGAAGTGGGGAAGCTGGGATGGCTCAGTGACTTACGTGCTTGCTTTGCAGTCCGGCTGGGGACCAAGGATCGAATCCCAGCCCTGGCCCATGTGGACCCACATGCTGAACTGGGGTGTGCTTTCTGTTTGAGAGGCTCCCAGTTTGGTTCTGAACCCCCAGTTTGGCACCTGGCAGGAGGCCCCCAGCCCAATTCCCACCCTGCACAGCCCCGTCCACCTTTGTGGAACATAACCATGTTGAAAATTGATGATGTACAACTATGGAGATGGCTCTGGGCCCTCCCCCTTCTATCTGTTTCTCTCTGTCTCTGTCAAAATTTTCAAAATAAATCTTCACAAGAAAAAGAATGAAAGAAGTAAAGTCATATAGTTCTTAGTTTATTTTCTGTCTGGCTCATTTCACTTAGTATGATGATCTCAAGCAACAAATGAACAAAAATTCATGGACCATAAATAGTTTAGTGGTTACCTAAGGGAAATAGGGGAGGGCAGTAGGAGAGAAGAAAGGGGGGTGTGGGAGGAAGGAAAGGAAGCCAAATATATGGTGATGGAAAGAAAACTGACTCTAGGTGTTGAACACATAATGCAACACATAGATGAAGTACTATAGAATTGTATACCTGGAACCTGTGTAATTTTTACTAAAGAATGTCACCCCAATAAATTAAACAATAAAAAAAAGAATAAAAGAAAATCTAAATATGAAATAATAATGTTCTTCACAGTATCCATATGATTCCCAATAACCTGCTATCGATATAAAGTAGGGAAACAATAAAAGCCCTAATACAAATGCTCAGAACTTTAGTCAATAGCAATTAAAATACATACATACATACATACATACATACATACATAAATAGAAGCACCACAATCATATTGACCACATAAAATGATGGTCCTTGAATGTCACCCAACCTCTATCAGATTGCTTTTATTGGTTACTAAAAATATTGTAAGAAAATGGATGAATAAACAATTGATGAGAGTATGATTTCTTCCTTTGGTCTCTGAATATAGGATTTATGTTCATATAATGAACATTTGTATCACGGTAGCATGCTAACAGTGATGGCAGACTTTTCATCTCAAATAACTGTAGATACAAAGATAACATCTCATTTTAATCACTTATGTATCAGTTTTCTTCAGGACTGAGGATCAGAGTTATTACTCTGATTGATACAGAATTTGGTTTTATTAAAAGCTTACTGAGGTAAGTTTGCTTTGGGAAGGTGTCTCAGTGGAGTCCTAGGAGTAAGACCAGACCGAAACCTCAGGATGGTGATGAGCTAAGTGACGGCACGTGAACTAATTAACCTCTCTGACACTTTGTCAGCTCAAGTCCAAAATTCCAGCCTCAAATTGTGATTGGAAGCTTGAAATGAGACCACAGTAAAAACGCACTTAGCATAGCACTTGATATGCAGTGAAAGTCTAAAAATATGTACTCTCTTCACCTGTACTTAATTGTGCACATGTCATTATTTCGACCTCTTAAAATGTCCAAACTCCAGGTGCAGAAAATAAAATTTATGAATTGGAAGAGATTGCTGCAATTGCACACAGACACAAAATTCAGAGACTCATAAACATCAAACAAGTTATTTCATATAAAAATGCTGCAATAACATTTTTCAACTTTAATTTGTGCAATGTTAGCTCTTGTATTGAAGTAATTTTTTTATTGCTAGCATTTACTTCTAGAGTAAATATTATTTTTATAGCTTGAGGGTTATATGATAATTGAATACAGTGTATTTTAATTTATTTTGTAATAGTTTGCATATTATCATTTATATTTCAATACTATTACAGTTAACTTACACTTATTTTTTTAATTGAACTATAAAACACATCTGTATAGAGTGTATCACGTAATTCAGAATTTCTTTCAGATAATACTATCAATCATCTTCCATGTTCATGTTATTGTTTCATTTAAAATTAATAATGATATTGGAAAAGACCCACCAAGTCTTTGCTACACCCCAACAAATGCTTAAGCAAAGCTTTTCATTTTTAGAAAATTCTGAAGGGTTGGGAGGCTAACCGTCATCCTCACCCTGAGAATGAAGAGTGCATGAAAGTTTGATGATAACTTCCGAAGGCTGTTAAGAAAAAAATATAAATGTCATGCTCTGTTGTTCCTATTTATGGCTAAATATGGAACACTGAATTTTATAACTGAGTAGACTTGTTTGTTTGTAATTTCAACATAACACTATCCAAAGGTAATGCAAAATCCTCCTATTTCCAAAAATCTGCAAAATGAAGGGTGGTTCTTCTTTGTAGTTTGGGTAAAATGCTGACATATTATCATAATATTAACATATTCTTCACTTAACTGGTTGGATTCAAATGTAGAGAATGCCAAAGTGGATTCTGCTGGGAAGGATGCAGGCCCTAACAATACAGTGGTGTGCTGGTACTGAGGAGAAAGACTGAGTACACAATACCCTCTCAGGAATGCATGGTGTAGTAGCTTTCAGGAACACTATGATCCAATACATAGGTTTAGTGTGTGTGTGTGTGTGTGTGTCTTTTGTAATCCTGCTAGCTTAATAATATTTTTAAACATGTTAGTTTACTGTCACCTTTCTTACTGTTTGGCAGGAGGTATGTACTGGGATGGCCCGAAGTAGCACAGAAAAGCTTTGATAAGATGACCATAAGTTGTTAGTTGAGAAACCCTGAGAAGCATTTGGGGGCAAGAAGTAATATACAACAACAAAAGCAGGCCAAACCCTCACCATCTCCCATTCCATTGGATTATACCCCAGCAACAACCAGTTATTAGTAAAGAATGGTGTGTAAGACTGAATTTTTGCAATCTATCAAATGAAATTTTCCTGGCTGGGTTTTCAAGGAAGAGTGATTCTAGAAATCAGGAAAGTCAGGGACTCCTACATCACACAGGAATAAGAATCTAAAATAGAGCATTGTTTAGGCAATGAAATAAGATAAATGATGAGATAAAATATGTTTTATAATCATATATAAGTTCATAACATAGTAGGATCACAATATAAAAATTTAAATTTGAGCAATATTTCAAAAATATTTGGAGAAAAATAAGAGATTATGTGGAATCTAAACTGAATACAAAAGCCGTTGTTTGAAAAATATGACTTACTAGAAAAATTTCTACCTCAATCAGTCATCTCTGTAATTAAACAATATATATTTCACATGCCTGTAATTCATGTACCAGGAAAATAACCACAGAATTTTGAGTTTCCATGTGGAGTCTTAAGTATATTTCTAGTTGTATAATATGTAGCCAATATTATAATAATAAAAAAAAATTTAATTCAGTTATCATACTCACCCTCTCTGTGGCTTTTAACTTGCTATTGCACTTGATTTTGTTTTAAATAAAAGTTCTCAAATTGATATTTCTGGATCATACCTTAATAATCCTTTTCTTTTTGTAAATCTCTGACTCTTTCACTGGTGATTTTTGTTTCCTGAAGAAACAAATGCTACACATGTTTGAAATACTATCTTGACTCAAGTTGAATCTTCAAGAAGTTTCTCAGTTTCTGAGATTATCCCACATGGGTTAATATGGAATAAACCCCTTCTAATGGCTTATGAGATTCAACCTCAGAGGAGGGAAACAAGATGAGAATTTAGAGAAGGGATTAAGCCTGAGATAGGAAGAAAAACATCCTCCAGAACTTTGTAGCAAAGGAAACAAAAATGTTGACAATACTACAGAAAAAAGTATCTTACCAGATATTTGAAGTCAGCAGATGATCCAGGAGTCCAAGCCTAATGAAAACAAATAAACAAAAACAAAAACAACAAAAAGGAGACAGAGCAAAAAAAGTTATTTTAGTTGATGGTTTAAAAAAAAAATATATATATATACTGGGAAAAACCAAAACTGACTGTGGATGGTGAACACAAAATGCAACACACAGACAATGTATTGTAGAATTGTATACCTGGAGCCTATGTAATTTTTACTAACCAATGTCTTCAATTTAAACAATTTAACAGAAAAAAAAAAGTTTAAAAAACTATTAAAATAAAAATATATACAATTAAATTTTATAATTCTGAAACATTATTACATTTACAAATATTAAAGAAGCATAAAAATGCTTTAGGAAATAAATTTTACATAAAAGCATGTTTTTTACTTAGATTGAAGTGTTTAATTTCATATTGTGTCAGTAAAAAAATATACATAATGTAGACCCCAAAAAATATGTCTCTAATTATTCAAGTGACCATAATTATTCATTTTAATTCTTTAAATTTACTTGAAATTTTCTAATATTTATTACATATATTTAATTTTCTAATATGTGAGTAAACCAAACCTTCAGTTTTAAAGTTTTTTTTTCTACATTTCTGCCTTTGCTGGCTATCAGATAGTAATTAGTTTCACCCTTGGTTAATTTTTGAAAAGTAAATTCATGGAAGATATTATGATGATAAAAATAAAATGGTTTTAATTTCTAAATTATATTAAAATGCATCCTCTGTTTTTCAAAGGTGTTTGACATTCAAATGAAAGACAATATCTGAACAGCATAAATCCCCAAGAGAAGACTCAACACAGGCCACTCGATGCAAAGGTTTTATAAATGTTGTCTTGTGTAAAGGCAATGGCAAACGTCGTGAGACCTTTTGTAAATATACCTCCTATTCCTGTGTTTGAGCAGAAATATTGAACTTCTAACACTTATTATTATAAGAAAAAAAAGGGGAGTTTTTTAAACATATGATGGTCACCTTTTTTTTTGGCCTTCGAAATTAAGTTTGAAACTATGTGTTGTGTGAATATTGAAATATCTATTTTTCCATGAAAGAAAATAAAAAATATTAATACGATAAATGTGAACAGGAGTTAACACTACTCATATGTGTGTAGTTTTCTTTGCATCTTACTCTCTGAACATTTAAATTAGGTTCCTGACCAAATTTATATACATAATGCTGGGTCAATAATTGGTAAAACATTGCCTGGAACGGATCTTAATATTTCTTCTCGAGGGCCTTATTTGCTAATTATTAGAGAATTATTTGCGAAAACTAGTTGTTCACTTGAGAGGGGCAAAGAAGCAATCTTGTATTATGAGAGAGTTCTTTGAGTTCCCTGGCCTGGCTCCAAAGGTGTGAGTAGAGTGTCCATCCCCTGGAAGCCTCATTCCTCATGGGAGCCACAGAGAAAGTTTGGTATGTTTTCTTTTCTTTTCATAATTTGACTTATTTTTCTGTTATGACTTATAAACTATAAACATTTTTGCAAAAGTACAAATGTACACGGCTCAATAAATTGTCACAAAGTACAAGCTCATGTAATCACCACTTAGATCAAGAACTAGGACATGGCTAATGTGTAGAAGCCCACGACTTGTACACAGACACACACACAGCATATATACCTGTAGCATACATGTACACACATACACATACATACAAAGTTTTAATTTACTTAGTTACTCCTTGTCGGTTATGCTAAAGCACAGGTTCAAATAAAAATACAAATAATCAGAAAACACAGATGCCTGCACAAGTTTTGTATAAATGTAGTATTAATGCCACATATTTATCATAATTTTGCATGGCATATTGACTATGCATTGCCAGAGAGGAACAGCCCTTGAACATGTCATGTAATGTCATTAGACACATTGTGCATTAAAATTCAATAAACTATTTATACACACACACATATATATACACACACACATTTTTAAGTGTGTTGGTCATCATATAGCTTTATTTTGTCTTAACTTCAAATTTATATCACCAGAATCAAACACTGTATTTCCTTCTGTTTGTCTAGTTTCTTTCCCTTAATATCATGTTTTTACATTCATCTGTCTTGTTGCTGGTAACCATAGTTGCTTTTCATTACTCTGTAGTATTTCATAGGATAAATATTACACAACATACATATTCAATCTTCTATTGGCAGATATATGGACTGTTTCTATTTTTCAGTTTTTATTAATAATTCTACTATGAGCATGCTTTTATACATGTACATATATTTCTGTTAGATATTTTCTAGAAGTAAATTGCTAGCACAAAAAATGTGCATAAATTCTACATTCACATATATTGTTAAATAGTGTGAGACTTGCCCTTATTGCACAAATTTACCAGAAAGCATTTTTATTCTGTTTAATTTTAGTTATCAGTTTGCTGTGTATTAGAATTATATACTTTATTTACAATTTCTTAATTATTAATGAATTATATTCCATTTCATATATTAGTCATTTGTATATATTTATTTAAGAAAACACTTTTCAATTTTCTTGTTCATGTTCTGAATTTTATTTTCTGTATTGATTTGTAGACATGCTTTACAAAATCTAGATATGATCTCCCCTTGTTGTTTTTATGTGGTGAAAGTATATTTTCCACTCTATGGCTCAACTTTTATTCATTTACTCTACCTTTTGTTGTAAATAACACTTTAAATTCTCTGCTGTCAAATTTAACCATTTCTTTGTCTATTTCTTTTTGTGTCCTATGATTATTTTGTATAATAATATTGAAGGCTGTCCAGAAAAAAATCCAGCCATAAATGTCTCTATTTCTCATATTACATGGCTGGATACTATCTAGACAGCCCCATATATTGTCTTCCCTATTTTGTTCTAAAAACTTTATGATGTGAAGATTTGCTAGCCTCTCACATCTACGTAATCCAAAAACTACCAGAAATTTGCTTTACTGTGTGAGTTGAGGTATAATTTTATTATGCTCCAAAGTAACCCAACAAAATTGATTGAAAATACTTTAATTTTCCTCATTGCTCTACAATGCTAACTTTGTCATAGTGTCCATGAATGATTCACTGTTTCTAAATGTCACATCTAGATGTTTCTACGTAAATATTTGTGCATATCATACTATCTTAAATAACTTTATAATATACCTTGATATCTAGTAGAGCAGCCCCTTCTACCTTTTCTTTCATTAAGTTTATTGAATTAACAAAATATATAATTCATATAACATATAATTCACTGTTTTATTATTTATATAGGTGCACAAAATAACGTAATAATTAGACATTTAGACACCTCACAAAGTGATAACTCCAAAAAGCCTACTACCCATCTGACACTGTACATGGCTATTACAATACCATTGACTATATTCTGAACTTTACATCCTGTGACTATGACTATATATTTTTTAATTTAGAATTGACATTTGATACTATTTTATATTAGTTTCAGCTGCACAGTGAAGTGGTTAGGCATTTATTTAAATTATAAAAGGATCACCCTGCGAAATCTAATACCCATCTGACACTATACAAGTTTTTATTTCCTTATTTATTTATTTATTTATTTACTTAATTTTGACAGAGAGAGAGATACAGAGACAGAGATAGAGACAGAGAGAGAACTGAACTGGGGGAACTCCCAGCTCAGCACATGGTTCCGCACGGGCCGGGGCTGGGATTCAATCCCCGGTCCCCGGCGCTGCAAAGTGAGTGCCTAACCCACTGAGCCATCCCGGCTTCCCCCAAGTTTTTATTATATTGACTATATTTCTCATACTGTATCTCTTATCCCTGTGATCATTTTGTCACTACCAATTTGTACTTCCTAATCTCTTTGCTGTTCTTAATTGTCCCCCTAAGTTCCCTCCCATCTAGCAACCATCAATTTGTTCTCTGTACCTATTAGTCTATTTCTGTTCTTTAGTTTCCACAGGTGAGATCATATGGTATTTATCTTTCTCAGTCTGACTTATTTCACTTAACGTAATACCCTCTAGGTTTATACACATTGTTGCAAATAAGATTTCATTCTTAGGGCTTTTTGTTGCAAATGGTAAGATTTCATTCTTATGGCTGAGTAATATTTATTTATTTATTTATTTATCCAATCATCTACTGGTGGGCATTTTTGTTGCTTCCATATCTTAGCTATTGTGAATAGTGTTGCAGTAAAATTCACTGTTTCAAACTGTACAGGTTAGTGGTTGGTAGTATATTCACAGCGTTGTATATATATCACCACTAATTACAAAACATTTCCAATACCTCAAATTATTATTAGCCACCAATCCCATTTTTTCTTTATCTTCTTCCCCTGACAACCTCTAACCTGTCTCTATGGATTTGCACATTCTGGACATTTCATAGAAATAGAATCAGACATTTTGTGGACATTCATGTCTAGCTTATTTCACTTAGCACATTTTCAAGGTCCATCCATGTTGCAGCACAAAGCAGTAGTCCCTTTTTAGGGCTGACTAATATTCCACTGAATATATAAAACACATTTTGTTCATTCATTTATTAGCAAAGAAATTTCCATGTTTTCATTTTTTTGGCCATTATGAATAATGTCATTGAACATTTGTGTACACTGTGTGTTCCAAATATGTTTTCAGACCTTCTGAATATATATTTAGGAGTAGAATTTCTAAGTCATGTAATAATTCTATATTTCAGCATTTGAGAAAATGCCAAACTATATTCCACAGTGGGTATACAATTTTACATTCTTACCAGGAATGCATGAAGGTTACAATTTCTCCAGGCTTACTGACACTTCCATTAAAATAAAAAAAGCAACAAAAAACTAAAACCAGTATAGCCAATGAACATAATCTCATTGTGCTTTTTACATTTTTATACATTTTCAATTACAGTTGGCATACACTATTATATTGATTTTAGGTGTACAACCTTGTTAGACATTTATATAACTTACAAGTGATCACCCCAATGAGACTAGTACCCATCTGAAGCCATACATAGTTCTTAAAATATTACTGACTATAGTCCCTAAGCTGTAGTTTACATCCCTGTGACTGTTTTTATAACTGCCAATCTGTACTTCTTAATCCCTTCACCTTTTTCTCCCATCCCCCATCCCCCTTCCCATGTGGCAACCATCAATTTGTTCCCTGTATTATGAGGCTGTTTCTCATTTTGGTTTTGATTTGCATTTCCTTAGTGACTACTGATGTTGAATATTTCTTCATGTGGTTACTGTCCATTAGTATATCTCATTTAAAAAAAATTCTGTTCAAATCATTTGCCCACTTTTTAATTGGATTGTCCTTTTTTTATATTTGAGTTTTCACTATTCTTTTTCTAGTCAGGCTATTACTTCCTTATCAGATGTAGAATTTGCAAACATTTTCTTCCATTCTATAAATTGCTTTTTTACTCTGTTTTATTGATCTCAATAACATAGTAGAAATTAATATGACTGAAAAAAGTAAATGTATGAATGAATAAAACCATTTTATGTAAATAGAAAGTCACCTGGAAAATGCACACTTCACATCCCTTGGAGGGAGGTAGCATTGAAACTGAAAGCTCAGAGTTTGTGATCTGACTTTACTAATTTTACATTTTATTAATTTAGAATATTTATCTAACCTTTAGTTTCTTCATCTATAAACAGGAGATTTTAATACTTAATTCTTACAGGGTTGTTGTCATTGAATAAGTCATTCCAATGGAGATACATAGGACAGTGCTTATGCCAAATTGAGGACTCATAAGTGTAGATAAACTGAACCTGACTGGTAGCCTGACCTTCCTAGGAGCCCATTTCTTTGATAACATCAATAATGATTTGTTCCTCAACACCATCAGTGTAGTTAGCTACTCATAGCCCATATCATGGTACCTTTCCAAAATCATGACTTTTAAGTGGAAGAGATTAAAACATCACACATGCTACCTGTACCCCAAGTTATGCTGCTTTGTACTTCAAACTTAAGTCACTAAATGTATATTCTAGGATTCTTCTGAATGGATAAATTGCCCTCCGAAAGATTAAGAGTAAGCATGACAAGTTCTCATATATATCCATCCAATTTTTTATCTGAAAAAACAAAACCCAGGCTAATTGGTTTTAGAATCTATATGCTGTCACTCTGCTTCTCACATTAATAGCCACATTAATAATCATCATCCTATTTTCTAATGTTCATGTGTTCAGACTAATGGATCTGGTTGGTCAGTATCTTGATGAGGTCATGCTACTTAAGTACATTGACTACTTTTTTTAAGCCCTAGGTAGTCTCTTGCACAAATACTGATTTCCACAGTTCTCAATTTGAATTTTAACTTAGTTTGGGTGACTTAATTTAACCTTTCAAATTATTGTATCCCTCAAACACTTAATGGCTTATGATAAACTGTAAATGCTATTTATGAAATTATCTACACATCTTCTGACTGAAAAAAACACTTTTCTATTTTTTTTGTAGGAAAAGAAGTTGTTTTTAGAAGTAGAAAACAGAGCAGATGTATTGGAGGCAAAATATTCAACAAAACAAACATGTTCTATAATTTTTAAATGTAATTTTAGATATATTTTTATGTTTTATTAACTAATGATTTGCAAGACTGAATTTTCAATAGTGTTACCTCAGTTTAGTTTAAATATTTCTATTTAAGTAAACATAGGTTATATATTTTAATACAAAAAACCACTGCTATAAAAGTAATTATTTCACCAAGAATATAAACTGGCACTTCCTGAATTTCACTTGAAAGAGAAATGTCACTTTCCAACATTTTGTGAGAAAAAAATTATTACTGCATTCTCCTCTTAACATTCACAATGCATATTAGCAAATGAAGAACTAGATGTTCCATGACAGGGGGATATTTAAATTAATGTAAGATGCCTTGAGATGCATCAAACTTATTTAAACCACAAAAAGATTTTATTCCACACAGATCAGACAATGCCATGAATCAAAGTTGCTCACTGTGAAACTATAATATTAAATGTAGTTTGATGTAAGAAAAATCGACTCCAATGTATTTCAATGTCTTCTAATTTGTTCCTATCTTATCTTATGTTGCAATATTATCTATACCTTTACTCATTTATTTATCAAAAATTATGAATCAGAAACTTTATTAAGTGCCAAGGAAACATATGACCAAGATATAATTTCTGCTTTTAAAAGCTTCATGTTGGGAAAGTCGGGGTGGCTCAGTGGGTTAAACGCTCGCTTTGAAGCCCAGAGGACCGAGGATCGAATCCTGGCTCCGGTGGAGGCGGTCCCACATGCTGAACTGGGGTGTGCTTCCCGAATGCGGTGACGCCCCCAGTTCAGTTCAGTTCAAAGAAAAAAAAGCTTCATGTTAACCCGTGAAAAATGAAGTAAACAAATAATTTCCAGGCATGCTAAGTGCTATAATAAGAGTTTGTACATAGAGCCAGGAACTAATTATTCAAACTTATTACATGTACATGCACCGAGATGATAGTGCTATATGGGCAGAAAGTAGAGGAGTTTTGCATTAGTAGCTTTCACATGGCTCCTGCAGACTTTTTGTGAAAGTCAGTTTGTCTCCCTCTAGAAAGTCAATTAGATTCATTTGGTCCACTGTATTTACTACTGTATACCTGTAACTGAGATCAAAATTTAGTATATGGAAGATACTAATATGTGTTGAATCAATCAATTACTTTTGGCATGTTAAATTTATGGTACTTATGGTACCAATGGTGCCAATGATTTTTCTTCTGAAACCTTTACACTTCAGGTCCTTCATTCCCACAAATTCCAACTTCAACCACGGCACTGTGGAATAAATATAACCTCTCCAAACACATCTGCTAAATTTTACAACTATGAGAACCATTTTACTGTCATTCTGACCTTGGAGAATGGGTGGGACCAGTTAGAAATGCCTCATAAGAGGATCCTTTGTGTCCATCACACTCATAAAGAGTAAGTTCCTAAGTTAATAGTCTTGCAAATAAACTTATTCTTGGTTATTCAACCTCTGCCCATAGCACTAAGCCTAAAATACCATGTGTTTGTTTCTAGAATCTGTATCTCTGATTCTGCCACTTTTAGTTAAAGGAATTGTATTCCCATCTTCCTATTTTATTTCCCTATTACCAACTACTCTAGTAATTTATTCTGATTGCTTTTCCCTACCCTACACTTAATTTCATTTAGTGAAGACATCATAATAAATCCCTTAAAAATTTAATTATTTGTCAAGTTTTGCTAAAGATTCCAAATTAGGAGGCAGGATAGATGACCTATTAAACTGGCAACCCCCTTTAGGGTGTAACATGAGGGACCTCACTGGTTCCACAAGAAACAAGTGACTGTATCCAGTACCTGCAGCTGCAGAAAATGCAAACCAGTTTAACCCAGAAAGGCTGCTCCCTTGACTGGGACCTGACCTTAAATAATTATAATGCCATTTTAATCTCATTTGAATTGTGATTACTACAAGTCCCATCATGCATCTGAAACCATGACAGTTTTGGAGAAACCAAATACTAAAAACAGGCAGAAAATGGAGGGTCCGGTACAGAAGGAAGAGATGAATGAATCACATCAACGGGAAGTCATCAATTCTTTCCCCTGCAGGGATCCAAACCCCTGACCACTTTCTTGGGAGTGACTCATTTTCTGAGTTCTCCCACACTTACATCTACAGTATGTACTTCTATTTTTAATAAATCACTTTTGCAACCCTGCATCTATGTCACTCTTGAATTTTTTCTTGTATGAACACAAAAACCCTGTTACCACTGCTTTGGTTGAGTCCTCTCTTAGACATCCCATGAGCCTCTGGCGACACTTCTACTAATTTTTCAGTTGGTTGATCTGCTCCTGCATGTGTAACACTGAACCTTGAGATCTATTCAAGCTACATATTTGGATCTCCTGTATGGATTTTTACCATTGCTCCGAGTCTCCGTTATTTATGACTTGCTTGAAAATGTGCCATATCATAAATAATATGAAAGAACCTGTTTGTGTGTCTATTTGTCTTACATATTAACTGAGAATATATTTAGGAGACAAATATCTATTTTTAAGCCCTCTGAGAAACAGTTTTCTGACAACAGAAGGCTTTTTATTTTTACAGAACAAAGTACAAAGGCCAAGTGTTTGGAGAAAATATGTACATGGAGAAAAATCACTGAAATTCGTGGTGTTCACAGCTAGTCCTTTAGACAGTGTTATATAAAACGACTCATAAATATCTAAATGAGATACAAACAATTTTCAGCTAGTTGGCATTCATGGTGACTCAAATAGCAGGTGATCAAGCATGGAAATTGTTTCAAAGAACCCTTTACATTTGCAATGCAAACCTACTGTTTTCTTGAGTGATTCCTGAGGAGATAATTTTTTAGTTCCTGTTTTCAACAAGGGGATAGTATAATAAACAGAAGCTGATCTATTTATTGTGTTTTTATTTTCTTGTTCATGATAAATTAATCATGAAAACTAATGTAAAAAGATTTCAGACCAATCTTGAGACAGGAAAAAATGCATTTTGCTTTCTTAGTGTCATTTTCTTTTTTCTTTTTTGGCACGACTATGTCCAGGAAATAGGTTGTTTGGGATAAGGAAGAGAATGTGATCCTATTTCTCCAGCTTCAAATGGCTATCACTCAGTTGTTTTAAAAGCGGTTTCAAGGTCTAGATTTTATGCTATTTGGATCCAAAAAATGAAACTTTTGTCAAAGAATGGGGTATATTTTTGTTTGTTATTTGACACTTATGTAAAGCTTACTATGGATCAGGCCCTGCTCTATTAAACATCCTAATTCATTTTCTATTTATAACAGTATTAGAAGGTCTATATTATTACCACCATCCTCATTTTACAGAAAGAATACTAAAGTACAGAGCTGGAGAACCATCTGCAGCTGGTCGCTGGTAATTGACATAGCCAAGATTTGAACCCTAAGAATCTAGTTCCACAGTTTCTTCCCTTAAACATTCTATGATATTGTTTCCTCACATGACTTAATAAAAAGAAACAAATGAAATATTGCACTATATTTCAAATACGAGAGTAAGTCACAAATAAAGTAAGCTTCAGCGATATGACCACAGCAGAGTTTGCATAGGCATCTCCTTGTGAGGTAATCAGCACTCCCCTTATCAAAGATCAATATATTGAATTGAATTGTAAGTTAAACTGGTTACCTAACCAGAGAACAAAGCTTCCCTAAAACATCTCTGTCTCTCTCAACTAGCTGGCAAAATTACACAGTGATTAAAACTTGCATTTTCCTGTCAAACTTGACTAAGGATCCTAATTTTCTTTTAGTGTTCTTGGGAAAATTACTTAATCTCTTACACATTTAATACACACAACAACCTAACTGAACAGGTATTATCCCTATCTCTACTTAAAAAATGACAAAATTTATCCATAGAAAGTTCTAGTATTAATTACTTGTATAAGGTCACACAGGAATGGTGGAAATGCCAGGTTTCCTATCTAGGCAATTTGGTTTGAGAACGCAGGCTCATTGAGTTATCCTGAGGATTAAGTAAGGGACACCTCCTTTGACATCCTCCAATTGATTCTCCTTTTTTTTCAAAGGAGAATGCACTTCTTCCTCTGAGCAATACCAACACTTATGCTTTACTTAGTTATAAAGAGTTTTGATAAAAATGTGTCCTGTCATTTTCATCTACCATGCTAAAAACAGATATTTTTGGTTTGACTCACCCAACAAAAACTAAGTGTAATGCCTGACACATAGTACGTCACCCAGTATGTTGAGTGAAAACATAAAAGGGTAAATAAATAAGCTTACAAAAAATACAAAGTTCCTAATGTGATGTGCTTGACAATTAATAAGTGCTCAATAAATGGTAATTATTAATGTTATAAGCTGCAGCATTATCTAATCCACCATACAGCCTTTATGTGGTACTAAAGTTTGTAACTTGAGCGATGCCAAAAATTTTGCAACTGTAAATACATGCTTGAAAATATTTGTGAGTATCAGAAAGATAGCAGGTTTGGTGGATGCTGTGCCTATAGCCTCCCCATATCACATCAAAGTTGCAGATAGATTGTAGAAGAGTCAATTTTGGGAATCACCAAAGGACTAGCTGAGCAGAGACCCTACAGCTGAGAATATAAAGAAGAAGCCAAATCTAGACCATGTGCATAGGCATACTGGAGCTTTTCCCTGACCACCCAGAGGCACTTTTGGTAGCTGAGTAATCGGCCCTGCCCTACTAGCAGGGGAAGACTTTCTTGCAGGCTTTAGCGGGAGTGGCTATCTGCAGCTGTCCAGAAAGCCTTCAGTGTTGCTCTGCTGCTCCTCCTAGGAAGTTAACAGTGTGATACGAATGGTGTGCCACTCAACTACAACCGAAGGGCACACACAACACATTCAAAAGATACTCTGAGATGATGCACACACAAGATTGAAGGATTATGTCATAAACTACACAGGACACATACTATATGAGAGCACCAAGAAAAGACTTAGATACATAAGAGAGGTACCTACTACATAGAAGCAAATACAGAAAAGAAGCCAGAACGAGGAGACAGAGAAACATATTCCAAATAAAAGAATGGAAGAAACCTCCAGAAATAGAGGTAAACGAAATGGAGGCAATCAATCTACCAGAGAAAGAATGCTTATAAGAATGGTTACAAGAATGCTTAAGGAACTTAGTGATGACTTCCACAAAGAGATAGCAATGATAAATAAGGAAGGACATAGGAAAACAACCATGAAAAACCATGAAAAACAACCAGTCAGTAACAAAAAATACAGTAATGGAAATGAAGACTACCCTAGAATGAATCAATAGGTTTGACAAAATAGAAAATCAAATCAGCAATCTAGAAGACAAGGTAGCAGAAAACACCCAATTAGAGAAAAAAAAAAAAAAATTAAGTGAGGATAGCCTGAGGGACCTCTGGGATAATATGAACAGTAATGACATTTATATCATATGGATACCAGAAGGAAAAGAGAGAGAGCAAGAGATCAAGAACCTATTTGAAAATATAATAACTGTAAATTTCCCTAACCTGCTAAATGAAATATGCACACAAGTCTAGGAAGTGTAGGGTCCCAATCAAGATGAACACAAACAAGCTGGCACCAAGATACGTCATAATTAAAATAAAAAAATATTAAAGACAAAGAAAGAATCCTAAAAGCCACAAGAAAAAGACAACTAGTTACTTACAATGGAGCTCCCATAAGACTATCATCAATTTCTTAACAGAAACTTTGCAGACCAAAAAATAATGGAAAAAAATACTCAAAGTGATGATAAACAAGGGCCCACAACCAAGACTACCTTACCCAATAAGGTTATCACTTAAAATTGAAGGAGAGATAAAGACCTTCTCAGATAAGAAAAAACTAAAGAAATTCAGTACCACCAGGCCAGTGTTATAAGAAATGTTAAGAAAAATTAAGAAGAAGAAAGAAGATAATAAGCAAACAAAAGAACATTAAAAACATGAATAATATCATGGCTATGACTATGTACTTATCAATAATCACTTTAAAATAAATGGACTAAATACTCCAATCAAAAGACATAAAGTAGTTGAATGGATAAGAAAACAAGACCCAGTCATATGCTGTCTAATAGAGACTCGCCTCAGAAGAAAAGACACCCAGGGACTGAAAGAGATGATAAAAGATATTTCACACAAATGAAAACGAGAGAAAAACCTGGGGTAGCAATACTTATATTGGATAAAATAGACTTTAAAATGAATTATAACGAGACAAAGATGGACATTATAAAATTATAAAGGGATCAATCCAACAAGAAGGCATCCCTCTTATAAACATTTATGTACCCAACAAAACAGAACCTAAATAGATAAAGCAAATATTGACCAACTTAAAGGCAGACATCAACAGTAACACAATCATAGAAGGTGACTTTAACAACACCCCACTGATACCAATGAACAGATCTTCCAGAGAGAAAACACCATGGCCTTCAATGACACACTAGACCAGATGTATTTATTTGATATTTTTTAGAGCATTTCATCCTAAGGCAGAAGAATATACATTGTTTGCAAGTACACATGGAATATTTTCCAAGATAGACCGTATGTTAGGCCCCCAAATGAGCCTCAATAAATTTAATAAAATTGAAATCATATCAAGTGTCTTCTCTGACCTCAATAGTATGAAACTAGAAATTAATTACATGAAGAAAACTGAGAAACACAAACACTCCAAAAACATACTTGGAGGCCAAATAATAAGCTACTAAACAAAGAATGGGTCTGCAAGATAATTAAGAAAGGAATCAAAATGTGCCTTGTGACAAACAAAAATGATAACACAATAGCACAAAATGTATGGGGCACAGCAAAAGCAGTCTGGAGAAGAAAATTCATAACAATGCAGGCTTACCTAAAGAATAAGAAAATTCTCAAGTGAACAGTTTATCCTTACACCTAAGGAAACTTCAAAAATAACAGCAAATGGAGCCCAATGGGAGAAAATAATAAAAATCAGAGCAGAAATTAAGAAGTTGAGACTAAAAAGATAATACAAAAGATCAATAAATCCAAGAGCTGGTTCTCTGAAAAGATAAACAGACTTGACAAACCTCTAACTAGACTCCCCCCACCCCCCAAAAAGAGAGGATCCTGATAAATAATATTCGAAATGAAGAAGTGGAAAGAATAACAGGCATCACAGGAATACAAAAAATTAAAAGAAAATACTATGAGCAACTACATGCCAATAAATTGGACAATCTGGAAGAAAGGAATAAATTAATAGATACATATAAGCTTCCAAAGATGAATCAAGAAGAAACAGAATGGTGATGGAGAGAAAGCTGATTCTGGATGGTGAACACACTATGCAATACATAGATGATGTAATGTAGAGTTGCACATCTGGAAACTATGTAATTGTCATCAACAAATGTCACCCCAATAAATTTAACAATAAAAAAAAAAGAAACAGAAACTCTGAACAGACCAATTATTAACAAAAATATCAAATCAGTAATCAGCAAGCTCCAAACAAACAAAAGTCCTGAATGAGATGCCTTCATAGGGGAATATTACTGAAGATTCAAATAATAATTAAATATAACCTCCTGAAACTATTTTTAAAAATTCAAGAAGAGGGCAGGCTACCTAACTCATTTCATGAACCATCATTACCCTGATTTCAAAACCAGTATAAAAAACATATAAAAAAAGAAGACTATAGGCCAATATCCCTAATGAACATAGATGCAAAAATTCTCAACAAAACATTAGCAAATGAAATTCAGCAATACATGAAAAAGATTATACACCATGATCAAATGGGATTCATTCCTGGGATGCAAGGTTGCTTCAATATACATAAATTGATTAACATGATACACTGCATAAATAAAATGAAAAATAAATATCACATAGTCATATCAATAGATGTAAAAAAAGCATTTGAAAAAATCCAGTAGCCATTTACAATAAGCACTCTTGGCAAAGTGAGAATAGAAGGAACATTTCTCAATATAATAATGGCTATATATGATAAACCTACAAGTAACATCACTCTCAATGGGGAAAAGATAAAAGCATTCACCATAAGATCATGAATTAGACAAGGATGACCACTGTCTCCACTATTATTCAAAAATGTACTGGATGTTCTAGCCATAGCAATCAGAGAAAAAAAAGAAAAGAAAAGAAAAGAAATAAAAGGCAGGAATGCTGGGATGGCTCAGTAGGTTGAGCATTCCTCTTGAAGTCTCAGCATCCAAGTATAGAAGCCCAGCCCTGTCCTGTGCAGACCCATATGATGAACTGAGGTGTGTCCTGAGTTCAGTTCTCACTGAGGAGAGCCTGCTATGTGGGGTGCTCCCAGTTTGGCTCCTGCACTAGATGTGCTTCCCATGTGGGAGGCCTCTATCTCATAAGGCTGTGCCTCCCATGTGGGAGGCCCCCAGCAGATTTCTGCCCTGCACAACCACGAGCCCCCAGCCTGGTTCCTGCCCTGTGCAGCCCCGTGTCTACCTGTGAAATGAAACTATGTAGAAAACTAATGATGTGCAAATATGAAGACCGCTCTGGGCCCTCCTCCTTCTGTCTCTCCCTTTCTCTCCCTCTCTCCATCAAAAACAAAAATAAATCTTAAAGAAAATAAATAAATAAATAAACGGCATCCTAATAGGAAAGAAGTAAAACTGTCATTATTTGCAGACGACATGATACTATATACAGAGACCCAAATAATGCACACTAAAATTATCGGGACTGATTAATGAATTTTGTAAAGTAGCATGATACAAAATTAATATCCAGAAATTGTTTGCATTCTTATATACCAATAATAACTGAGCAGAAAGAGAAATGAAGAAAAACATCTCATTTACAATTGCATTAAAAATATACCTAGGAATAGCATTAACTAGGGAAGTAAAAGACCTATACTTGGAAAATTATTTAAGACATTGATGAAACAAATTAAAGATAAAAATAAATGAAAACACATACCATGCTCATGAATAGGAAGAATCCATATTGCTTAAAATGTCTCTACTACTCAAAGCAATCTATAGATTCAATGCAACTTCTATCAAAATACCAATGACCATTTCACATACCTAAAACAAATAATCCAAAAAATTTATATGGAACCATAAAAGATCTAGAATAGCTACCATACAGTGGAGAAAGAACAAAGTTGGAGGAATTATTACTAGATATCAAATTATACTACAAGGTAATAGTTATCAAAACAGCATAGTATTGGCATAAAAAACAGACATGTAGATCAAGGAAACGTAATAGAGAGACTAGAAATAAACCCGTGTCTAAATGGCCAATTAATCTATGACAAAGCAAAAATTTACAGTGGGGTAAAGACAGTTCATTGAAAAAATGGTGCTGAGAAAACACTGGGGTAAAAACAGTCTATTTAATAAATGACAGATACAGGCAAGAAACAAAATTGGACCACCTTCTTATACCTTACACAAAAGTAAACTAAAAATGGATTAAAGACTTAAATATAAGACCTGGAACCATAAGGCTCCTAGAAGAAAACATAGGACATAATCTTTCAGACATTACACTTCATAATATTTTCAATAATATAGCTTCTCGTGCAAAGAAAAAAAAGGAAGAAAATAAACAAATGAGACTATATCAGACTGAAGAAAAAAAATTTTACAGCAAAAGAAACCATCAAAAAATTAAAATATATCCTACAGAGAGAAGATATTTGATAATGAAGTACCCAATAAAGGGTTAATATCCAAAATTTATAAAGAACTCATATAACTCAACCCCAAAACAACAAAGAATCCAATTAAAAAAGCAGAGGACCTTAATAAAGCGTTTCTCAAAGAAGACATATAGATGGCCAATATACACATGAAAACATGCTCAATATCACTAATAATCACAGAAATACAAATTAAGTTGTTGTGGTTTTTTTTTTTATTGTTTTTGACAGAGAGAGAGAGAGAGAGAGAGAGAGAGAGAGATACAGAGGCAGAGAGAGAACTGAACTAGGGGGACTCCCCAGTTCAGCATATGGGTCCGCATGGGCCGGGATTTGATCCTCGGGCCTCAGCACTGCAAAGTGAGCGCTTAACCCACTAAGCCATCCCAGATTCCCCAGAAATACAAATTAAAACCACAATGACATACCACCTCACTCCCGTCAAAATAGCTGTCATCAATAAATCAACCAACTGGGGAAGCTGGGATGGCTCAGAGGGTTAAACACTCACTTTGCAGCCCCAAAGCCCAAGGATCGAATCCCGGCCCCGGCCCATGCAGACCCATATGCTGAACTGGGGTGTGCCCCAAGTTCACTTCTTGCCAGGGCCCATGAGGGAGGCTCCCGGCCCAGTTCCTGCCCTGCGCAGCCCCATGCCCACCCATGGACTGAAAATATATGGAAAATTAATGTTATCAACTATGCAGACTGCTCTGGGCCTCCCCCTTTCTCTCTGTCTCTCTCTGTCTCGCTCTGTGAAAAAACAATAAAAATAAATCTTAAAAAAATAAAAATAATAAATATAAATAAATTGACCAACAATGAGTACTGAGGATGCGAAGGGAAAAGTAAGTGTTGTATACTATTGGTGGGATTACCAGTTGATGCAGCCACAATAGAAAACAATATGGAGGTTCCTGGAAAAATTAAAAATGGAACCTAACTTATGATCCAGCAATTCCACTCCTGGGTATCTATCCAAATAAATCCAAAACTCTAAAAAAAAATATATATGCAGCCCTATGTTTATTGCAGCATAATTCACAATAGCCAAGATATGGAAACAACCAAAATGCCTATCAAAAAATAAGAAATGTTGATTAAAATGTTTTTAATATCCAAAGAAGAGTGAATTTGTAAAGTATGTTTAACATGGACAATAATATAGTTCTTAAAATTATACTACATAAGTAATTATCCAAAATAAAACGGTCTCCAACTAAAATTTAGATATTTTGTAGGCATCAAAGTTTATCATGTGTATACATTTCTTTTATATATATATACACTTTTCTATAGCAATTATATTAATTGAAAATATTGACTATGCCTTAGACGCAGTATGAAAATAAAACAGCTTTGTGTCCTGTGCTATGCTAATTATGAACTCATTCTTGAGGATGAATTCAGTAATTCTGATTATTGTTGTTGATAAGCTGTTTCCTGGAACTAAAATGAGGACTTTTGTCCCACCTGGAGAGACAAGTACACCAAAAATATTTCTTTTCTTTTTCTTGCACCTAAATGACTCATAAAATGAAGTCAGAATTTGAAAAACATCACTCTATTCAATTTTTCTATCTTCAATCATCATTACCACACAAATTACTTTGGCTGGATCTAGCTTCTTCAATAAAAGACGATACAGTCATGGAGAATGCACACTGACGGTAAGTAGAAGTAACACAACCCAACGAAAATAAATATTCTTCAGCTAGAGTTTATTTCTCCAATTTCCCCATCATGCCTGGGCAAATGAATGTTTCCTTCAGCTGTGGTGCCATAATTTTTATTCATTACATATTACAATTCCTCTAAGAAGATTTTAGCTGTTTCATTCTTCAGTAAAAGCTTTCTGAAGTTCTAAAACAAATAGCACAGTGGCTGTTATTGCTTATAATTAGGCTGACTGGATATACGATTGTAAATGAGACAGAAAATGGTACTGGTCACATTTCAAATGGTGCATATGATCAGCCTACTCTGGGTTAAATTCAAGGTGTAATTAGGCTGACCATATGCACTATTTGAAACAGGACAGTACCGTTGCTTTCTGTCCCATTTAAAATGGACATGTGATCAGCCTACTCATAATCCTTTTCACAGTATATACCACCTTATATGGTTTAGCACTTTGCCTACCTTTCTGACGTACAATTTTTCTCCATCTTTTTACTCTAACCACATTGGACCTTCTCAATTCTGATAAACTCACTGTGTTCCATCCTCTGAATAAATGACTTTGTGTACGATGTAATGAGGTAGCTAAAGGCTAGAACAACCCTCCAGTTTTGTTCCTCTGAAATGCATTCAGGGAAGAGAACTGGAGAGAGAAAAAAAACACTTCTTTATTCATGTGGATAATATGTAGATTCACAACATTTCTCAGTCTTTAGTTAGCCAATCTAATAACTACATTGGCTAACTAAAGACTGAGAAAGCAACTTCAATCACTATATAATGGGCTTTAGTGAACATTAAAAAATAATGGAAGCCCTTTTTTATAATGAAAAGATTCCATCATCTTCTTTTGTTTAAGGTGGAAAAGAAAAACTCAGTGAACATTGAAAATTTAAAAAAGGCTATTGTGCATATACTCTGTTTTAAGAAACGAAGTTTGCTCAGAAAATCTAAAAGAAACTCTGCAATGCTTTTTAAAATGTGCTTCAGTCTGTCTGACCATCAGAATAGGAGTATAAAAGAAAAAGAAAAAAGAAAATAGCCTGATCTAGAAAGAGAAACTGTTCTTAAGAGACAGGTTGTGACCTTAAAGGGTAAGCTAAACATATCTGAAACAAAAAGGAAGACATGCCCAAGTCAAATACGTTTTTGAAAGGGGTTTGGGTGCAATTAAAAGAGGTTTTGATTTTTATTAGATCAGAAACTTACTTTTACCCAAACAAGTCTAATAAGAGAAGAAAGGTATAACTTCAGAAATAGACAAAACTATCTTCTTTCCTCCCTCTATATAAATATATGAAGTATATAAATTATATGAATATATCCAGATCTATTAAAAAGCAGATCTGCAGGTAGAGTTAATAATTAGCCCTATTGGGGAATTTCTTCTTCAAAACTTATAATAAATCACGAGACCACATCACATCTGAAAATTCATACAGAATTGAGAGGAAAGCATGAGGAATGTCAATGTAGAATATTTGAAACTTTGTAAGATTGAGAGTTTCATGAATTGCTATTCACTAAATTGGCATAATTTATGATATATTGAGGTACAAGTGTTGCTTACCATTAGGGATTCTGCTCAAAAAACTGGGATAAGAGAGGACATAGAAAAGATGCAACATAGTAAATAGGAGTGCACCAGGCAATAATATATCAAGCCCTGGCCTGGGTTACATGCTCTACAGAAGTGTACTTCTGTGCAGGTTTATTCAACTTCAGGAGGTGAAGTTAGACTAAATATGAAAAGTACTTCCTTTTGACAAGTGCAGTACTCAGTTTTTTTGTTTTTTGTTTTTTAACTGTCATAAGACAAAATCTAGAGAGGTAGACTATCAAAACAAATGCCTGGACCACAGAGAAAAGTGGAAGGAAAGAAAAACAATGTTCTGAACCTACAAACAGTATTAGTAGTGCATGTGTTAGAAAACTCTTAACAGGTTGAACAGTTAAAAACTCAGCTAATCCTCCTAGAAATCTGTAATGGAACAACAGCAGAAAATCTAACACTAGTGACATCACTATTGCTACCAAAAAAAATATTATAGACAAAGAAGTTCCTAGTGTATCTAGACAAGGCCTGGAAAAGTGGGAGAGAATATTCTGGAGAGTAGCTTCTGGTGGAGGTATTCAGCTTCGTTTGACCACCTGAGTGTGGCACAAGCTACAGGAGTTTCAAGAACTTAAAGAACCACATGTGGGGGAAAGCCGGGACGGCTCAGCGGGTTGAGCGCTCGCTTTGAGGCCATGAGGACCGAGGATCGAATCCCGGCTCCGGCCCAGGCAGGACCCGCGTGCTGAACTGGGGAGTTCCCACAGTTTGGTTCTCTGACTGTCTCTGTCTCTGTCTCTCTCTCTATCTGTCAAAAGGTAAAATAGAAATAACTATGCACTGAAGACAAAAAGATAATTTCTCTCTATAAATGTGAAAAGATAAAAAAAAAAAAAAAAAAAAAA
>PVKE010023292.1:0-24773 GCA_004027555.1 Craseonycteris thonglongyai
CATCAAACAATTTTTTTTATAGTGAGTTGGGCTGCTGAAAGCGTCTTCCCTTAGAAGTTTCTGACACAGAGGATTGGGTTTCCAGGCGAAGCCCCAGACCTGACTTAACTCACCCTGTCCTGATGATCCCACAGAACGCTGAGTCTTGGGTTTTGTGGGTAAAACATTCTATGTGAAAAAGGGAGGTGGGGCCCCAGCCTCCTGTGATGGCTCCTTTCTTTTCTCCACACTTATTTCTTTAACGAACACTTACGTCCGTGCTTACTGTGTTCCCGGGGTCATTTCAGGCACTTTATAAATATGAACTCTTTCAACAACCTTATGAGGCATGGGTACTTTGAACCCCATTTGACAGATGAGGACACTGAGGCACAGCCTGATGGGTGAAGCACTTGCCTACAGTCACACAAGTCCAACAGGTGGAGCCTGGGTTGCCACAGGGGAGGTCTGGCCCCAGAGATGGCACTTCTCACCCTCTGGGCTCATTCTAATGGAGCATGCATGCCATGTCTCCCCTTCGGGCCCTGGACTGGTCATGACCTGGATTTGGCTCTCATATTCTCTCGCCCCTAACATGGGTAGGGCCTGGGGCAAGCATACACATAAAGACCCATATATCAAGCGAATATACTGGAAAACAAAATGTCGGGTCCTCTTATCTTGACAATTAAACCTCATAGCGACCTAGAAGGCCAGGTCTGAGTTTAGAATTCTTAGACCCTAGACCTTCTATGCCAGAATGTGATCACACAGGGAACTCCAGCCTCTAGTCTGTCCTCTTCCATGCCTGGTGACCCCTCCACCTTGAGGGGCTTCCAACATGTGTGAGGGATTGTCCAGACTACTGTCCAAGCTCTGTGCCTGCCCCCCATCCTCCACTAAAGCAGAAGCCCTTTGTTGGCCCCCTGGCCTAGGCATGCCCTGGGAACTCCATGGCCTTGGGTCCCAGGGCAGGTGGCTGTTAATTGCAGGTAGGTTTGTCCTCTTGGTTGCTGTAGGGGAGGGAAGGGCCAGAGGAGGGTCAGAATGGGGCTCTGTAAAATGAGGGACCCTTTGGCCCAGGGTCTCATGGTGATTCTTTGCCGTAATTGTCCCTCCCTCCCACCCCCCGATGTCCCCTCTCTGTTTCCATGATCCATTAATCCTGGGCTTATCAGGAAGAAATCCTCCATGTTCTTCACTGGTCACCTCTGAAGTTTTACCCAACACGAAGGCAGGCGCTGCTGTGGGAAGCAAGTGAGGGCTAAGCCAAGGTATTCAAATACAGTAACTCTAAACTCCGTGAGGGTGGGGACAGCATTTCTCTTGCATACCCATCACCTCACAGATAATATACATTAAGTAAACAATTACTGAATTCAAGTTCGAGTAGCCTGCACCTCAAGAGTAATCAAAAATTAATAACATAAACTGGAAGTAGATGGCAGAGAATGGATCAAGAGATTGAGGAACCAAGCACCTTCACCTAGGCCAGGCCTAGGCAGACTGTGTCAGGGCAAGGGCTACTTCTCCAAGGGTCATGCATGGTCCACTAGCTATTTATTTTATTTAGGCAGTCACCCCCAAATTGCTTGGCGGTCCACCGGTGGACCACAATTGATGTCTTACCCAGTCCTGACCTAGGGCCTCTTGTCAGGACTGGGCTTTCTGGATGACGGCAAGAGAGAGAGATCAATGTAAAGACAGAAAGCCCAGGGTTAAAAGCAATGAACAGCCATGAGTTCTTTCTAAGCTCAGAAACTGTCACTGACATAAGCAAGCTTCAAAGTCATTCTTTTTCCATTGGCTCATTTCCAAAATATATTTCAAGTTGATCCTTCCGACCCAGGGTCGCCTCCCTGGTTCCCACTCTGAACTGGATGCAGTAGCAGCCTTTCTGCTTTTATTCTTGGCCTTCGTTCCATTGTCCACTTTGCAGCCAGATTGATGGTTTGGGGGATTTTCAGGTTTGTGTGTTTATGGTTAACTTACATCCAGTAAAGCATACAAATGTTGTGTGTAGCTTGATAGAGTTTTACAAAATGAACCCACATGTTCAGTTTCTAGAATATTACCAGTGTTCCAGAAGCCTCCCTTGTGTTTCCTTCCTGTGATTACTTCCTGCTGTGGACAAATTATGTCCCCCAAAATCTACAAGGTGCAGCCCTAACCTTCAGTGTGACTGTACTTGGAGATAGGGCCTATAAGGAGGTAATTAAGGTTAAATGAGGTCATAGAGTGGGGTCCTGATTGAAAGGATTTGTGTCCTTATAAGAAGAGACACCCCCAGGAAGAACTTCTTGTTCTGTTTTTCTCCCCCTCCCCCTTCACCATGTGAACACACAGTGACAAAGTGGCCATTTACAAGCTAAGAAGCAGGCCCTCACTGGAAATAAAATTGGCTGGCACCTTGATTTTGGACTTCCCAGCCTCCAGAACTAAGAAATAAATTTCTGTTGTTTAAACCACCCAGTTCAAGCTCACTAACACAGAGACTTGGGAGTGAACTTAGGAGGTCTACAAAGGGAGTGAAATGCAAAATGCAGTACGCATGTGTAGTGAGTGGCCTAGGCTGCAAAATTCTATGACTAAATATGAGTATGTGAAGACTATCATTTACGAAGCAGCAGAGTGGGGATGTTTGGGATCAAGTCAGACTAATTTCATCATAAAAACTTACATATTAAAGTAAAATGCTGTCCCCTCCTCCCCAGAGGCAATAACTGGAAACAGTTACATAAGACATTTGCTATCCTAATTGATATAAAAACTTTTCAATCTCAAAACTACTTCCCCATTATTATATGAATAGATGGATATCAAATAATATCTTTCAATCTTGGCAGTGATTCACATTATTGAGTTGGCCACTGAACTGTTTTTTCCTTGCCAGGAGGTGGTCTCACACATCACAGAGAACTGCATTTCATTTTCTGTGTGTGTCCTTTTCAAACTACTGATTACCAGAGAGTTTACAATCCTCAATGGAGAGTTGATGGGAAAGATGAAAAGAGGATGTTTTTTAGAAGAATAATGCTTGAGACAGATGAGTATTAAAATAATCAAAGTTCTCTTTTTACAGTTATTTCTCCCGTCTTAATCTACTCTTGTTTAGGGGGGAAAAAAATCAGTTTCATGCAAAAAGGGGAGGGGAAATTATATAAAGAGAACAGAAAAAAGATTCTATGTATTTAGCTACCATTTCAATGAATTGTAGGGGCACGGGGGAAATGGATGAAGAAAGCTGACATGTTTTTTAGTCTCTGAATTTAAAGTGATTCATTTCCTGTAAGTTAGCATTTGGTACAAAAAGAGCAAAGGCTCTGTGATCATTTACGCCTATAATATGACCCTCTTCTGGAGGTGATAGTTTTAAAAAAGGTGAAGGCAACAGCAGTTTTGAGGTGGGTCACGGATCGGACACAGACACAGCCCCTTCCCCAGGAGGTGCAAGCTGGTAGGAATAGCATTAAGTTGAAAGGATTTTGTTGGTATTTCAAATAAAGTCAGCGGGGAAGACTGGCACCTGTGGACCCCACTCTGTGTTCTGTATCCACATAGTTTCTCCTGCCTTGCTCTCAGCCGCACCCACTGCTTCATCAGGAACCACCCCCTGAGTGAGACCAGGTGTTGGCTTGCATTCCTAAAAAACGAAAACAAAGAAGCCTTCCCATTCTAGTCACTCCAGCTGGGAGTATTGGAGTCTATTTCACTACCAGTATAAACCTCTACGTACTTCTGGAAATTACTGTCTTTGCTTACAAGGCTTTTGCCGGGTGGTTAAGGAATCAGCCATCTCCGTTTACATCCCCATTGCTATTAACTGAAGCGCTTCGGACATGACAAGCCGCTTTCTACACTTTGTCTATCTCGGTGTCAAAGCAGACTGACTCGCTTCTCTTTATGGAGAGCCCTGAACACCTCGGGGCTTCCATTTGACAGAATAAAACATCAAACAAGAAGCAGCGCTTGTTGCTGTTGACTTCATTAAGCCAGCTGAGATGGTGGTATATGCATTTTATTAGGTTAAAGGCACACCCACTGACTTTTCAAACCATAGGCACTAAAACAAACTTACGTGCTATTCTAAAGTTGGCAGTTGCAGCTCCAATTTATAGAGATCTCCTAAAATACTTAATTCTTTTTTTAGGGGGTGGGGGTCGGGGGGGAGTGGGATTTGGGATACATCTGGTTGTCCCTCATTCCTCCCACCCGGAGGTCACCCCCTTTCAGAAGTAAAAACTTCTTCATTTGGAGGACAGATGAGTTTGTCTCATATTAATGCCTCCTGCCTCCTAAATAAGAACGGGACGCTTTGAGTGTGTTATAGCGGGGACAAGGCCGACTGTGTTCTACTGTGTTACTGATGCAGCTAACGATTAAGGCATTAATGTCATTACTAGATCTTCTCTGCAATAGGTGGCAGCTCTAAAAGCTATTTTGACAAGGATAACTTGTGATTTATTAGGTTAATGGATTCCTTTTTTAATGGAAAATGCGCTTGTGTAAGATCACTTATATTCCAGTGATAATTAAGGACCTACTGAAATTGCTTTTGTTTCTTGGGCCTATATTTTTCTGGAGGATCTTTTTTTTTTTTACTAGACATTGTAGAACATTTTTTTTCCCTTTGTTTGAGTACAGATGAAGACATGCAGGCGAATATTCTTCACCCCGAATGCCAAGAGAGATGGTTCTACAGCTTTACATCGCTCCACAAATTCACCATGATGCTGGGCTAGACGGTGAATGTATTTTGAATTAGGTGATGCTTTTTAGAGTGTCTGCTTATATGTTAGTAAATATTCTGCCCACCCTGTACGTGTCAGAAGCAGAAGTGTGGGGATGCTGGGATAGCTCAGCAGGTTGAGCGGTTGCCTGACAACCACGAGGTCTGGGGTTCAGTTCCCGGTCCCAACCCGTGCAAACCCCATGTGCTAAACTGCGGCACAACAGGTAACCGCCGGGATGGCTCGACAGTGAAGGTTCTCACCTTCCATGGGGGAGGCCCTCGGTTCAGTTCCCGCCCTGCACGGCCCCACACCCACCTGTGTGGACTGAAACCACGTCACAACTAATGATGTGCAACTGTGGAGACTGCTGTGGGCCCTCCCCCTTCTCTCTCACCTTCTCTCAAACAATAAAATAAATCTTAAAAAAAAAAAAAGCAGAAGTGACAAGGAATAGATTTGGGAACAAAATCCAACCAACCCACCAATCATAAAGCCCAATGAACACCTTGTAGTTGATGCAGTTGTCACAGGACTTTGCCAATGAAAAGGCTTTGTGCAATGTCTGCTTCTTAAGAAAAACCCTCCCGTGTCCTTGACTAGAGTTATAGCCTGATAAGAAAGTTGGTGCGTGTGAGTGTAACTTATTAAAGGACTTGTCAATTGTAATATTTCAAAAGCAGGAAAAGAAGAAAGAAAAGAAACCGGCTGCCATTTTTCTAGCCAGGCGTTGACTCTGTGAGAATGACTTCCTTAATGCAGCCCAGGCCTGGCTAGATTTTCCTAGAGAAACGAAACCCAAGGGCGGTGGATTTTGTAAGTGGGGGGCCTGAAGTTTTAGCAAATCATCTTGACTTTTAGCTCATTCAAAGTCTGAGGTTGCTTAACTTGTAAAGATTGTGTCACCTGCATTGTGATTCTTTGCTCTTCAGGTAACGTGCTGACTAACATATTCACAGCTTGCTATTTCAGTTCTGCTTTGTTTTGTTTTAATAAACTTCCATCATCCAAAAAGCATGGCTTGGGTAGAGGCCTCTGAACAAAGTGGTTTGGAAGCTTACTGTTGAGACTGAAGAAATGTATTGACCACCATGAAGCTGTTCTTAGAATAGTCACTATTTTTGTTTTTAATGAAAAAGTTTTTTAGCGCCTCTTTGGTGCTTCTAGGAACTAGTATTACGGAGTTTCTTCTTCACTGAGTTCAGGTTGCCTGATCGGGGCCATTTGGATGACAGGAACGCTGAGCAGGATCTGGGAGGCCAAAGTGCTGTCTGCTGAGCACTTACAAGGAGGGCTGGGTGGGAGGACCCCGCCCCCGCTCCCACCCCATCCCCACGTTGTGTCTAACTGGCCAGGATGTGACCGAGAAGCAGTGCTCACTGCCATCTGGTTTCTTCTGTCACAGCCCTCATCCCATCTCTAATGCCTTCTCCACTTCACATCTGTCCTGCACCCCTGAGGAAGTTCTCCAGCCAAGGCAATTGGTCCCTGGCCCTGGGAACTCGAAGGTCAGTTCCCTGTCATTTTATCCCATGACACCTCCCTCTCCTTAGCCCCTCAGCGGCGACTCCTACCCTTCACCAGTTTCTTGTTTTCACCTCTCCTCTGCCCCCCAGGAAGTATCCGCTGCTCCCCTTCCTTAGCAGTTACTGCGAGGTCCTGCCTACAGTTGTACCTGCACACACACCGCCTCTCTCTGCATGGAGACTCACTTATGAACTCAACTGCATTCTGATTTGTTTTCCGTGTGTGAACAATTGGTTTCCAGTTGTTGCAAATGATGTGATCCAGTTCCCCACTCATGGATTGTCGGGTTCCTTTGGTCAACGTTCATGTCGCAGGGACAGTGGCTGCCCTGGCATCACTTGCGGGAGCTTTAGAAAGTACTGACACCTGGGTCCCCTTCCCGGAGACTCTGATTTAATTGACTTGGGGTGTGTCCACAACGTCAACTCTGCAAAGTATTCTCCTTATTTTATAGGTGAGGAAATGGAGGCTCAGAGCATTGAGAAATGGGCTCCAATGTCTCGCTGAGCGCCATCTAATGGTCAGACATGCCCTTTCCATTTATTGCACGATGCTGTGCTGGGTCCACAGAAGCACCGGAGCTGCGGAAGGGCTGTGCCACAACCCACCTTTTTGGAACCAGTGGGCCTAGACAAAGTCCTTGTTTCACTCGGACCAGACTTCCTGATAAACACGGGCTTTGCCCAAGGCTTAGCGAGGAGCCTCAGGACTGGACTCATGTCACTTGTATTTGGCATGCGGCAGGCCGTTTGAATTCCAGGGAGTGCAGACCTAAGTGTAGACGTCAGAGAAACCCATTTCCATTTATCATTTTAATTCTGCTATTAACCATCTACAAACCCTAAATGGGTTTTCTGAAATGGCGTCCTCAAGTCCATTATCAGAGCTAAATGTTTAATAACTTTATTAAGTAATCTCTGCCGGGGTGTAGAGGAGACTTGCTTCGGTTTTCTTTTTTTCCTCTACACAGAAAGAGGCAATTCTGGAAATCCCTGGGGATGGCTTAATATAGCTCTTGCCGGCCCCCTCCCCTTCCTTCCTTGCCCAGGGACCTCTATCCTAACAGCTTCCGGCAGGAGAGGCTCTGGAGCTGGAGCCCCTGCTTAGCCGGCTTCAGAAGGACTCAGATGTGAGGCAGCCGCTTCATCAATTGAGAAGCAGTTCAGAATTCAGCTGAGGAAGAGATAGCGGCTCTTTAGCAAACACAGCACGGCTGTTGTGGATTAGCAATTTGCTGCTTTTCTCTTCTGTACGTTTTTTCAGTGATGGTGCTAGAAATATTTGGAGTAGAATATTGTAGGATAGCAATTGTTGATTCTTGGTTAAATCCCATTATCTTAGATAGGCCATCTTGGGAAATTAAGTTTATTCTATTGAAAATAAGACAATGTCGCTTGCCGATTTTCTTTTTCAATCGAAGGGAGCCCAGACTTAGAATGGAAGGAGCAACAGGGTGATCGAAACATTCTAACTGGATTTTCTTTCTTTTTTTTTTTTTTCAATCAGCAGTCATTTCAAGCAATGTGGTTCAAAGGCAGTCCAGCCACTAAATTTGCATACTAATAATGTTGTGTTATTTAACTTGGACAGTGATCTTAATTATCCTCCTAATTAGATAGTACCGGTATGTTGCCTGTGCTGGGCAAAGTTTGGAGTAAACTATCCCTCTCTTCCTGTATTGGAGTCCTCAACCTAATGTAGGACTTGCAAGAGGTAGCGATACATGGCTAACTTGCGCTGCTTAAGAGAAAGAGACAAACCAACAAGCAAATAAACAATCTTCTTAGGATGGGAGAAGCGCTTCTTATGAGACCCTCTTGTGCCTGCCCCTTTCCTACCTCTGCCTTTTCCTATAAACAGATGATGGGCCTCAACTACTGGACCCTCAGTCAATACCAGATGTGTATCTTGTTTTGGATATGGGGTCTATTTTGCAAGTTTGAGCACTATATTTCTCATTACTAACTCCTTCTGTGGTGAAGTTTCTCATCTCGTGTCCTGGGGACAGATTTTGATTAGAAGAAGTTAATATTAGCATCTAAAATCTTTTGAACCTTAAAGTCTAAATTTTACTTGATGACACTGGTTTCCTCCTTTTGTCAGAATTATTTATCTGCCAGGCTAAGAAAGTATTTAGCTTTCAATGACATGTAGTAATTTGAAATGTTTTATAGCATCAAATTCCTAAGCAAGGGCATGATGTCGTTATTTCACTACCAAATGCAGATCCCTTTGAGAGAAGCAGCCATTTAATGAGAGAGTAATGACTTGAAGATGACATGGTGTAGGGATTAAATTAAGGTGACCAGATTTTAACATTGGTAAAGTGGGACACCATTGACCGGGGGCAGGGGGTTCTTGATTAAAAATGGGGTCTATCTCCCGCCGTTCCCTAGCTTGTCGTGCATTCTTTCCAAAAATCGGGACGTTTTTAAAACGCCGCGGGACGTGGGACACATTGTTAAAAATCAGGACTGTCCCGCCAAAAGCGGGACGGCTGGTCCCCCTAGATTAAATGGGAATTGGGATCTTGACTTTCTATATTTACTATGAATGGAACTAGTATGGTCTCGCTAGTACAGGGATTCAAAAGGAACTAGGCATAGAGTTGTCAAAAATGTCTAAGATCACCAAACATATGCTTTTAGGCTCTTCATTTCCATTGTTTCCTTCCCTGTAGTACTTTGTTTATTTTGCATCTTGGGTCTGTGGAGGCCTGTGAAGTCAAGATGGCCATTGATTTGCCCTATACATCCTGTATGTGCAACAACTCAGAAGGTGGGCAATAACTTGTCTTAGACATTCATGATATATGTCATAACACCCAAATGTGTACTTTAGGGGTGTGTATCCTGAGGCGTCTAACTTGACGAAATTTCTAGACAAGATCTATAAACAAGATCTATAGACAAGATATAGACCCCTTCCCACTGGGGTCCAGTGTCAAATAACTAACCAATAGATGTTAGGCGCTTACTTTTCTGTTAAACGTGGAACTTTAGCATTGCTTTGAAGTTGAAGAAGAATGTAAATAACATGAAAGTGGGACTTGTCCCCTGTCCTTAACACAAGAACCTTTAGAGTTGTTGAGTTGTGTAGTCCTTTCTCCCAAGTGGACACCACAGTTCAACCGTGTGGTTCACTGGAATAAGATCTATGTTAGAGGGCTTATATCCTTGATCCAACATAATATAACTAGGAATGCTTTTTTTTTGCTTGTTTTTTTTTTAGTTTAACGCAAGTTGGGGGGAAAAAGAATTCAGTTCTTCAGGTTCAGCTCTTAGAGTTCTTTATTCTGTGAGGGTGAGTAGTGGTTCTTAACCAGGAGTGTGTGAGGATCCCACATACCCCCATAGAGGTGGCACATTTGGAGGTGGGACACAAGGATTCCTCATGTTCTGCAATTCCTATATATAGTTTCCATATACAAGAGGATGCTGGTGGTGTCAGAGGCTTGGCCTAGATCTTAAAGTTTTCCTCACTTGTATTTATGAAGCTTCTCTTTGTCTAAGTGCATACAACACAGGCCTAAATGTTATGGAGGCTCCAAACATTCTAAGGTAGACATTTCACACAATGGACTTCCGGTAGACTATCTTCACACACTGAATTGCTATGGTTTGTAGGTGGTGCTTTTTCTTGCCCTCATCTCCAGCAGAGATCTTATAAATTCCCTTTGCCTGAAATCAGTACAGTTGATCTCCCACCTCACCAGATTTAGAGTTCTTATTTTCTTTTGCATACTTTCCCAGAGAACCCTGGAGTTTTAATACTTTTTAAAACAACTACAACTTTTTAAAGTAGGAGAGTATTTAACTGAAATGTGCGTGTTAAGACATACTGCATTTATCTTGGTGTCTTTAGTTACAAGGGATGTTAATAGCTGTGGCTCAAAAAGGGTTCTGTGGATCATTTTAGAAAATCCTACAGTGATATCTCTCTCTTTTTCTTTAAGATTTATTTTTATTGTTTGAGAGAAGGTGAAAGGGGGGCGTGTGGGGGGAGGGCCCAGAGCAGTCTCCATAGTTGTACATTGTTAGTTGTGACATGGTTTCATTCCACACAGGTGGATATGGGGCCACATGGGGCTGGAACCAAACTAGGGGCCTCCTGCTTGGAAAGCGAGAACCTTCACCACCATCTGGCGATTACCAGTTGTGCTCCAGTGCAGCATATGGTTTTGCACAGGCTGGGCCAGGATTTGATCCCCAGACCTCACGGTTGCAAGGCAAGCACCAACCTGCTGAGCTATCCTGGCATCCCAAGAATTTTTTCTACTAGGAAATTAAATTAAAATTCATGGGGCGGGGAAGCCGGGATAGCTCAGTGGGTTATATGCTCACTTTGCAGCCCCGGGGACCTAGGATCGAATCCCGGCCCCGACCCATATGCTGAACTGGGTGTGCTTCCCATGCGGGAGGCCCCCAATTTGGTTCTCACCCTCCCTCCCCAGGTTCGACCCCTGGCTCGAGGGGGCATGCCTCCCATTTGGGAGGCCCCCAGCCCAGTTCCTGCCCTGCGCAGCCCCTGCCCACCTGTGTGGAATGAGTCCATGTTGAAGACTGATGATGCACAACTATGGAGACTGCTCTGGGCCCTCCCCCTTCTCTCTGTCTCTGTCTCTCTCTGTCTCTGTCTCTGTCAAAATAATAAAATAAATCTTTGTTTAAAAAAAATTCATGGGGCATAACAAAATTGTTCTAAGCCAATCAAGTGTGAACTTGATTAAATGTTACTATTTGGTAAAAGTATGTTTTTACTTCAGGCAGTTGTTTGGGGAATGTTGTCTTGTTGAACAGTACTGAGGACTGTCACTCAGATCTCAGAAGTAAATACAGACCTGCAAGATAAAGTGGTCCAGACAGCTGGAGGGAAGGAACTGAACCGTGTTGCCTCTGGATGATGGCGATGAGACACCTGCCCCCTTTTCTGAGTCTCGCAAATGAACAGTCATGTTTAAGGTAATGTCACCAGTCAGTAAGGGGATAGTTTGGTTTGCTGCTTATATTTTGTTGAATGTCTGAATGGAAAGAAGTAGCATGAAATTAGAAACAAGTGGAGGTTTTATTTAAAGGTCAGAGGCTCCAAGGCATGAGTATTTTAAGAGGCAGGGCTGCCGCCACATGTACAGGAGGGTCCGTCATCTCTTTCAGAAGGAAAATTGGGTTGAGAAAGAGATCTCTAAAGGTCAGTTTCTCAGAGAGAAGGACTTCTTCTGTTTAGAGGTTACCAGACTCACTCCTGACCTGGAACACATACTCTTCTCTATTTCATGTGGTTTCAGAGAGCTTTTGGCTCAATGTGTTGACAATACCTTGAAACTGGATAAGCAGTTCATATTCTCTCTTTTTGAAAAGTCTTGCATGTTAAAAGGTCTCTTCATAATTTGCATTAGTGGATTGCCTTAAATCTTTTTTAAATGCGTAGAGTAAATACATGGTCTTTACTATGTTAAGGTTGCTGTGGCACTGCTTAGTATATATCTTGAGCTAACTGGGAATTAGATTACTCTGAAGGGATGAAACATTTTACTATTTAAGACATAAAACAATTTAAAATTCTGTTGACTGTGTATCTCTTAACACTTGAGGACTTTATAAAAACATAACCACATTATTGCAGTCACACTTTACAGAAATAGCAATATTGTGTTAGAATCCTAAAGCAAAACTTTAAAAATTATTTTAGCACTGATGTTTCTATGTGATTTTATTTCTGCATTTCAGAAGTGGGCTGTTCTCTGGTGGCGTCGTTTCATTCCAAGGTACAGCATCTTAAGGCTAACTTGTTGGACAGCGTGGCTGTGGAGGGAAGGAACTCAAGAGTTCAGTCCAGTTTGGTCACAAAAATTAGGGCTGTTGACAATCTAGAGATCTTATAAAATGTGGATTACTGATGAAGTAAACAGTTTCTGAATTCAGCCTCCAGTTTATTTTCTGCCTGTTTCTAAAAATTGAAAAACACATTGGGAGCCAGGATGGCTCAGCGGGTTGAGTGATCACTTTGCAGCCCTGGGGTCCGAGGATCGAGTCCCAGCCCATGAGGACCCATGTGCAGAACTGGGGTGTGCCCCCCATGCATGGCCTCCGCCCACCTATGTGGGATGAAACCATGTCAAAAACTGATGACATGTAACTATGGAGACTACTCTGGGCCCTCTCCCTTCTCTCTGTTTCTCTCTGTCTCCATCTCTCTCTCTGTCAAAAACAATAAAAAGAAAATATATTGGATAATCCTTTGTGTTCTTTGTGTTTCAATAAAAGTGCGGGGAGGGGGGAGTGTGTGTGTGAGATATTTTTACCATTGTCTGAATGTTTGCTGTTTGGACAATTTGGTTCTGACATGAATATACTGTTGGGAGCCATAGTTATTGGCTTATATAAAATAAGACTTAAGCCATAAAGATGGCCAATTTTTTAAGCAGTGGCTCACTGACAGGTACTATGCAGCTGTGTGGGTAAGCTCTCGCTTTGCAGCCCTGGGGACTGAGGATGGAATCCCGGCCCCGGTCCGTGCTGACCCATATGCTGAACTGGGGAGTGCTTCCCATGCAGGAGCCCCCCAGTTCAGTTCTTGCCCCCCCACCCCCACCCCCAGTTCCTGCCCTGCGCGGCCCCTGCCCACCTGTGTGTAACAAAACCAAAACTTATGACGTGCAACTATGGAGACTGCTCTGGGCACTCCCTCTTCTCTCTGTCTCTCTCTGTCTCTGTCTCTCTCTCTCTGTCAAAAACAATAAAAATAAATCTTTAAAAAGTTTGACTTTCGAAACACTGAATGAAGAAAAAGACTCATTGAAGAGTTTCTTTACAAGTCTTGTCAATGGATTTAAGATTCCTTCCAGATAACCTTTTTTAAATTCTAATCGTGTGTGTGTGTGTGTGTGTCCGTGTGTCCTTGTTCTCGTTCCTTCCTGGTCACAGCCACTTAACAGTTCTGCTTCTTGGGGTGTGGGATGAAGTCTCGTTTACCACATGGCCTGCAGGACTCCGGGCCCCCCGACTTGTGTTCGTCATCCATAGCCAGGAGCAGCACGTCTGTGCAGACGATAGTTTAGCAAGCTCACCTCCTCGTCCCCAACTTTCTAACAGCTGTCAAGAGCTCATTTGTTTTGTTGGTTCGTGAAAGGGCTTGCTATTTCTACAGCTTACTCCTGTGGAGAAGGCAGGGGAACCAAGATGTCCACAGTGCCTTGGCTACCATTTTGGATATTCTTAGTTGCTCTTACAGTAACGAGAGGAAAACACTGTGGCTAGAAGCATTTGAGATCTTTTCTTCAAAGCTTGTTTAGTTATAATGTGGTAATACTTTACGGGAATAAACTCTGGCTGACCTACTCAAAGGATATAAGCTTGAAAACATTTAGGATCTTGATTTGCTCAAAGGAGGCGTTTACCCTTTTTGAAGCACAAATCCTCTGGGAAAATGGGTTTTCTGGTGTTTACTCTGTGAAGTGCAAGAAGCATGTCTTTTTAAGTCCAATTCTCATCTCAAGAGATAACTTTTGAGAGAATGACTGAGGACAAGCCAGATATATGTTTATTAATTATTGATAAAGAAATGCATCCCCAGTGTTTGAACCATCAGGTTATAAAAAAGTATGTATTCTCTCCATTTTTGTTTTTGTTTTTTAAAAAGAATGCCTATGTGCGTATATGCACACATAGAAAAGACAGAAAGGACTTAAACAAATACTAAGGAGCCATGGGTTAGGGTATTTTTGATTCGAGGTGACTTTAAGATATTAATAACTCCCTCAGGCACCTGAACCCTTAGCAGTAGTATGAATTATTTAGATGGCTGAAAATGGAAGAAAAGGAGAACAAAAATACCTTTTGTTGGCATGGAAAAATGTGAATTACCCATCCTCAAGAACACCTGAGATTTTGTACATTGCATCTCCAAGTGAAACACAAAATGGTGGAAATGTCTGAATATGACTAGGAATGAGGTCCCATTTTGTGAGGAGTGTTGTGTCCTCGGTTCTGAATGCTCACTCAAGACATCACCCATGGGGTCACAGGTTGGGTATACTTGCTGAACCCAAGCTATGCCTATACAAAAGTAGGCTCAAAACTCAGTTTTCATAATGTCACTGTCATACATTGTCACCACAGTTAAATTTATCAAGTGCCTTTCTGAAGTAGAACTGGTTGCCCTGTGGCCAATGGAAATGACTAATCCAAAATTTACTTACCACACTTCAGATACAAGGAGACCTAGCAGACCTTTTCATTTATGAAGTCACATTTTGTATCATCTAAGGTATTTCACTATATACGTGTAGCATTTCTAAAAGAGTAAACGGAAGTTTGGGCCTATGTCCCTTAGATCCTCCACGTTGAAGGATACTCAGTTTGGTTCTGGCTAAAGATATCTTGGATTTGACAATTCACAAAGAATTATGAAGTTGTTACCAACTGATGTCACCCTAATAAATTTAACAGTTAAAAAGAAAAAGAATTACGAGAACACTAAAGAATTATATAAACTCTGTAGAACTCTAAACTCTGAAAGCTCAAGAGTTCTGGTTCCTAAACCATGGGCACGGTTGACCAACATTTATTGCATTGAATTGAGGTATTAGAATGGCTTCTCTTGTTCCCCATTTAGTTTGCTATATCATGGTATGCATGTCAACATTTTTGAAGTTTAAGAATTATTGGATTACCGAGTAGCCCACAATAATACGTGTTTCTTCCTTTTCTCCCCTGGCTCGTCTTCCCATTGTTAAGCAAATCGAACTCTAACCTGTGTGCACGACTTGTGATGTTTGGTTAAAATACTCTTACTAAACACCAACATTTTTGCTGATGAGCATTGTGGAGACCTCCCGCCTCTCCTTTGCTTTTGTCTTTAGGTTTCATTTTAAAGTTCCATCTTTCATATTTTGGTAAGAGAAGACTTTAAGTGGAACTGTAATCTGAGTATTCTGTCGAATAAATGGACTCAGCATGGGCCTGCTGAAGCCAGCCCTTCCATCTGTGGTGCACGGATTAAAGAACAGTGGTATTGTTTCAGGAGGCAGCTCATGCAGTTGAAGCGCGGCTCCGCTGGGAGCAGGCAACCCCCAGGTGAAAGCAATTTAGCACAGTCGAAGCCTTCTGGATCGACTGTGTTGAGCCCACTGTCCCTTCAAGGCGCTGATTAAAGTCAGTGGTTTGGCCATTGTGCTTCGTTGGCCTGTCTGCTACATGGAATGATACCAAGTGGAGTATTGAGCTTTGCAATGTCTTTGGAGCAGCAGGTCTGGGTCCTGAGGAATACTCTGTAACATACTATCTTATCGTGCATAGTAACAGGTCCTTCAACAATTCATAGTGTCGTAGAAAAGCCCCGAAAGTAGTGTGGACAACAGGCCATCGGGCCATGGCCGCCTCCATTGCTGAGCTTTGGGACCTGTGTCTAGCCCACCTGACCCTCTGCAGTCACTTTGAATCTCAGTGTCCTCATCTGTATGATGGACACAACGGCACCTGCTAAGGTGGTTTTTAGACACATGAGGAATGCCTGTGAACTATCAAGCACTGTTGAAATCTTTAGGTTTCTAGTGGTTATTGTGCTACATTTATTTGGCTTGAATTTTTTTACCTACATTCCTAGGATTTAAAAAAAAATGACACAAGGGCATGTCTGTACGTCTACTGTTTTTGCACCTGATGACATCAAGTCACAGGTTATCTTATGGAGATTACAGATGGTCATTTTAGTCATATTTTTAAGGGACAAACAATGACTCATAAAAACATGTTACACATCTCATCTTTGTTCACTCGGCTCCAGATACACTGGCCCTTGAAGCACGGGGTCCTCTCTGACTTGCCCCCATTCTCTGCATCCCCTTCACCATTTTCTCACACTCCTCTCACCTGGGGAACTTAGAGCTGTTTTCCCCTTACTTCCTTAGATAAGCCTTCCGGACCCAGCCTTGATAAGGGCCCTCCACATATGGTCATTTGCTCTATGTATTCCTCCTTCATGACAGCTTCCATAGCTGCAAGCTAGTAATCGTTTGTTTAACTGTCTGCCCTCTACCTTGAGGACACGTTGTCACTTAATGTATGTCCTGTCAAATGCTCATAACCTGGAAACACTATGTTCAAGTAAATATTTTTAAATGTCTGCCGTCCATAGTAGTAGGTAAGTGCAAGGTGATGGGGCCCCCACTTGACTTACTCATTGTTGTTATATCTCAAACAGGCCTGGCACAGTGGGTGTGTGAATCATGCGTGTGTGCAGACGAATGAGTGGATGGTGTGCACGTTTGCCCAGATACAAAGACTATCTGTTTGATAATAGCTCAAGGTACCTGGATCATTCAGATGAATGAAAGACTTAAATCCTCACTGTCATTGGCGCTCCCTTTTTCTGTATTTCTCCTCTAAATGATTTATATGCTTGAAGATACAGTATTGCTAACTTGTTTTGAAGACTGAAATGACGTTTTCTCTTGCCCTTAGCTCCTCCAGAAGAATGGTCAGCTGTCCACTATCAACGGCGTAGCTGAGCAAGGAGAGCTCAGCCCCCAGGAGGGCGCCTTGAATGACCAGGAGGAAGAAGTCATTGTCACAGATGGTAAGCCCCCTTTCCAGACTCTGAGTGGAACCAGGGCCTGGAGGGCAAACAGCACCTGCAAGGCATCTGAGGAGAATAATAACTACTTGGGAGTGGATGATGTTGACAACCAAAGCAGTTCATTGGTAACAAAACAGAAGTATGTATCTGATCATTTGGATAAGCCCTAAATTTAGGGTAGGAAGTTATACCAATACTTGGGTGTAGAAAGTAAGTCATGTTTCCTCTTTCTTTGACATCCTTATTCGAAACTTAGTGTTAGTGTTTCGCCCCCTCTTCCACGTCCCTTTTCTTCTTTCTTCTCGTTCACTTGTGTTGTCCCAACTACTTGTCCGGTGTCAAATGTGAATCTGTGGGAAACACTGTAGTCATGGTTGCTTGAAGAGTCAGTATCTCTCCCTCATTCTAGAAAATAGCCTGCTACACGTACAGATTTCTCTGGTGGTGTGCAAGACCACTCTTTGCCCAAACTATCATATGCTGCATGTTTTATAGTTCCTGAGCCTAGAGATCTTAGATGGATGGTTATTGGAAAACGAGTCTTTCACCACCACATCATCACTGGTTTGATTTCAGCCCACATGAGGTGGCAAGAACCACAGCTTAGGGTCAGAATCAAGCCCTTGGCCACTAGGTCTCATGTGAAAGGCTACTTGTTGAAGAAAAGCCTTCCTCTAATCAGTTCTAGTCTCATCATTCTATTTACTTGTAAATGAGGAATAATTTAACAACCACTATTGAAGATATATAAGATGATGATTTGGCGTAATGTAAACTGACTCTTAAGTGTCATGTGAATAAGACAAATGAGTGGGCAAGTCCTGTGAAAGCAGATTGGTTGTTGCCTTGGTTAGATGAGATTCTTCCCTCATGTGGAACCTCTTGTTCAATGCCCCCACAGAACTGCTTGAAGCTTGTGGAGGCAGGAAATGGTTCCCTTCTTCTTTTCTAGGTTCTTTGGCTGATCCAATGAAGTAATATAACACATTAACAGGAGAAAAACAAATTTAATTACAGGCATATGGGGCCCCATAAAGCTATGATGTGCGTGCAGCAGGCAGCCTGGTACTTGAAGTCTGTATAACATCCTGAGCTAAGGAAGGGGTTAGGGGTCTGGAGATAACAAAGGGGAGAAAGGCCGTTCACGGGAGGGCAGAGGAGATGTTGGAAAACGAAGGCTGCCCTGTTCCACAGGTAATCTCTTAGGTAAAAAGGGATCTCTGGCAATAACTCTCTTCCTTGTATAGCCCCAACCGCCACCCCCACCCCCTTCCAATGTAAATTTAAGCAGTTGAAGGAGGAGGTAAAGAGTTTTTCACAAATCTGCTGGGTTTTGTTTGCCTTTATCTCAAAATAATCCTCATGCCAAAGTGGTACATTGGAGAGATTTTTTTTGAGCCCCCTTCAATACTGATCTTTATACAGCACCATAGGCACAATATAAAGTTAGAAACAATGTCGTCTCCCAGAAGTAGGATTTGCATGACCTCGTTTGAGAATTTCAAATCATTTCCACCAAAATGATTGGAGTGGCTCCCAACTCAAATTCTGAAGTCCCATCCATTGTCCTTCCCATGGTTACTTTTGAATCACATCAAGCCACAGCAGCTTGGGAGTCTTCCATGGCCACACCACTGTGCCTAAGATCAAAATAAGGTTAAGACGGGGCCACATGGTGGTTGTGTAAGGAATTCTACAAGAGAGGAGAGCTGCTCAGAGTACAGGTGGAGCATTCATTTGAGGTAAGAAAGGTGGGGTAACATCTGGGGGTGCTGAGGGGAGGTTTAGATTTGTGGAGACGAGGGATACTGCCAACTTGAGAATAGTAACAACCAACACTTCACTTATTCTGGGTCCTAGAACTGCCTTTTGTGCACTGTGGCCCTAGAAAGTCACAGCAAGGCGATAAGCTATGAGATAGGTGATACCCTTCTCAAAATTCAAACCCAGCTCAGCAGGTGGCCCAGAGCGAGTGGTGAGTCCCTTGCTGTTATTGTGCGGCGTGTCCACAGGCGCTATGGGAATGGTGTGCTCTAAGCAAAAGGTGGAATGAAAACCCAGAAAGGAAAAGCTCTGGGTCATAGGACCCCGAAAGCAGAGTGGAGAGTGCTTCGTAGGCAATGTGGGATCACAGAACTATGCCACCCAGGGAGGGCCACAGTCAGGCTTCTGTGACACTGTTGTGTGGGATTGATAAGGAAGGAAAGGGGCAAGGACCGCATTTCCATACATTCCCTTCTATCTGTGGGGTGTTGACTGGAGATCTGCTGGCTCCTTTCCTTTAGTCCAGATGTGCTTTCTTTCACATTTCAGCCAGATGGGTCAACACTGATTGTTACAGAAAGTGATTCTGTCCCCACTCTGTGATTATTCCATTGTTTTCTTGAGCAACCCAGGCTCTAACCGTGTCCTTGGGGGTCTGAGCAAATGCCAAACGCTCTTGCAGGAAGAGTGGTAATTAATATACCTTGATCTTCAAAAGGTCCTGAGAGGCCTTGCCAGCTAGGCAAGGACCCCCATGTGGCCCAGGGCAGTAGAGGCCGCCCTGCAGGCACTACCTTTATGGCGAACTTCTACTGTTTTAGGCAGAACTGTTATGTCTGGCTTATTAGAGTCTCTGATTATTAAACAATTTATTTTTGTGCGTTTTTCTAGATATTGGTAATAGCTTATGGTTAGATTTTATGGTTATTTGCAGAAGTCTGTTCTATATAGGCGCTTGCTGTCACATACACAGAGGCATCATTGGGTATGTGACACTTAATTGTAGGGTTTGGTTTCTACTACCGTCTACTTCAGGAAGAACAGATCTGACCTGTCATGTTCCCGGGAGGGTGGCCAGCAGTGGGTTTGGTCCTACCGTAGGTGGATCAATTGATGGGAGAAAGTTATGACTAAGGGGCATTCCGGCTAGGTGCATTTTTAATTTGAAGTGACAGATAATATTTAGACAAAGCCAGAAGTGAAAGTATTTTCCCACCTTGGCTTGCCTGCTCTCTTTCTGAAACCAGAAATACTAGAAATTCAGAACCTATTCTTGTTCTATAATGAAAATGGAATCCTGTTTTCTTGTAAACTTTCTTTAAAGAAGAGCAAAAGGTCACTGCCCATGAAATGCTTTCTAAACTTGTTGTTAAATAAAGTACCTAGAAAACTCATTGCTATATACAAGTAATCAAGTAATTGTCTCATATTTTAATACATTTGAACTTATCATTTATAAGGCAACTATTTTCCTTTTTGTTTTTTTTAAGATTTATTTTATTGTTTGAGAGAAGGTAATATAGAGAGAGACAGAGAGAAGGAGAGCGGGAGCAGAGCCATCTCCATAGTTGAACATCATTAGTGGTGATGTGGTTTCATTCCATACAAGTGGATGTGGGGCCACATGTGCTAGAACTGAACTAGGGGCCTTTCTCGTGGGAGGCAAGAACCTTCACTGACATTCCAGTGGTTACCAGATGTGCCACAGTTCAGCATATGGGTCTGCATAGGCCGGGGCCTGGATTCGATCTCTTACTTCACAGTTGTAAGGCAAGCACTAAACCTGTTAAGCCATTCCAGCATCCCTTCTTTTTCTTTCCTTTATTATTATTATTATTATTATTATTTTACTTTCTGCAGAGTAGACACAGCAAACATTGTAAATCACATGAAAGTCACATTTTCTCTCCATCTTTCACAGGTCATTTGTGTTTGTGTGGGTAAATAAACAATGGTGGTCCTCTCCCTGGTTTTGAAATGTTTTCTTCACATATGCTTTGTACTATTTGCATACCCAGAGGGAGGACATTTAGACCAGCAGTTGGATGCTCTCCCCCTAGCACAGACCAGTTGGGCTGACTGCTTTCAAAATATCAGCCAGATAACCAGATGAATGGCCACGAGGCTGCTCAGGGAAGATGCTCTTGGACTGTTACTATCTACTTGCTCTGATCCCAAGACAATCCTGGGAAATACCTGCTTACACCCAGGAAAAATAGGAACAAACCAACAAACCAAAATGCTATTGCTTAAAGCAGAAATTTCCTCAAGGGTGTATTTCTTACATTTCACAGGATTCCACTTTTCTGTATCTGGCTATTTTCCTCCAGATACAGTAATAAACGGAGGGTCCATGTCTCAGTTATCTAGACACTTACCTTGCAACACTGTGGAGAATTCCTTTTTGTGAATGGTGCCAAATATCACTGTCTTTGCTTTGATTAGATTTGCCTTTTGAACCTGCCAGGACCCTGTGGGCAGGACCTCTGGGGTCTGGAAAGGCCACAAGGTGACTGACTGCCAAGTGATCACAGTCCTCCCTATGGATCTTGTTACCTTACAGAAAATCCATTCTGGAGTCACAAGTTTTTCTTTGCTTTTTGATCATTTAAGAACTGGATAGTGAGTGCCCTGAGCAAGTCTCCGTTCAAAAATGACCCCCTCCCCTCCACAAATGCTCGTTTTTCTGTGAGAGGCTGCTTTCTCTACTGGAAAGAAATGTTTTCATGATTCAATCCCTTTTCTATTTCAATTTGCGACATAATTGGTACCTTGTCAGTATTTTCATGAAGACACGCCTTTTGCCTACATTACTACGTTCCAGTCCTCCGTTATTTTTCTCCCTGTCAGTTGTCAACATCTGGCATTCCATCTGTCTGTCTCTTACCCCACCTCTGCTCAACCACGAGGCAGAGATTTCCTGAGACTCGGGGAGGGGCTTTGGATGGTTCAGTCCGGAATCCCTGAGCCCAAAACAGTATCCGACCCATAGTAAGTGCTCCACAAATATTTGAATAAACAAAGACACAATTTTAAATTAGTTAACTATATTACATTTTTGCTCCTATGGGGGGAAAGGATCTGTTATCTTTTTGCTGTATATCGATTCATTTCCTGCATAGTTAAATATACAGCTTTATGGATTCTTCCAAGGCTCCCTCTGCCTTTGTTGCTTCAGCAGTTACAAAGCTGGATACTTTTCAGCACACCATGCTGGGCGCTCACAGGTGCTCACGACTGGCTGTCCAGCTGGTGCCTGAAAGCGTGAAATCAGACCCTGACCTGCTCATGATTAAATGAGGACTCCTCGTCCTCAACAGTTATCAAATCTAAGCGCTCAATAGACAAAGAGAGGGATTTTTGTTTCCCCCCCACATTGGTATTTTGAATGCAATTTTCTTGCATGACATTTTCTCAAGCTGTATCCTGTTTTGTAATGTTTTGAAAACTAGAGAGAACACTCACAAAATAGGCCTTGAACTTCGGCGAGAGTACGATCGTGTGCAGTGTCTGGGAATTGGTTTTAATCCAATCCGTCACTCCACAGCAATATTTTTAGCATGCCTCTCCGAAATCACTTGTCATTGACAACTTTTGGGTATAATACTGTATTGCTTTCATCTTTAAAGCAACACAGATTTTTTTTTCCTTTCTTTTAGTAATTAGCAGCCAACCTCTAGTAGAGAGAAGACTTTTTTCCTCTGAACTATATCCAAGTCTGACAGTGCAATGAACCTTTATTTTTCCTTCTAACTTAAAAAATTGGGGGGTAGGGAAAAAGTAGCAACACTTTAATTTATCCTCCATCCCCTTTATAAATTACTTCATTCCAGGGGACTAAAACACGGGTATGGCTGCTTTAATCATGATTTTTCTGTGTGACTTCGATTTGAATATATCCCTTTATCTCATTGAGTGTCAATTTTCATCTGTAACATGAGCATCTTCATCCATCTGTGAAATTCTATGGCTGGCTGAGTAATATCAGTATTGCTAGTAATATAGGCATTAAAAGCCAAATGATGGATTAGCCATTGAAGACACCCAGGTGACCTCTGGCAGGTGTGAATCTACTTGGTAATTTCATTATACCTTTTTTATAAAAGCAGTCTTATGCATTTTCTTTTTAGTGTGATCTTTAAAGCCATCTTCTAGATTTGAAGTTTTAATGAATTAAAAGTTTAAGAGAAGGAAATTTATTCAAGAATGTCTCCATATGTAATCATCTAGGTATGTATGACAAAAAGATAAGTAGCTTCATAAATGTGTCTACAGGTAACATATCTCCCCTACCCCCATGTGAGAGAAGATGGGAATTATGTAATAGGGATTAGTTATGGCCCAGTATGGGTGAGAGATGTTGATAAATGCCATGTCCAGGAAGCCGGGATGGCTCAGCAGGTTAAGCATTTGCTTTGCAGCCCTGGAGACTGAGGATCGAATCCCGGCCCTGGCCCTGCAGATCCATATGCTAAACTGGGGTGTGCCTCCTATGCAGGAGGCCCGTAGTTCAGTTCTTAACCCCTGGTTGGGCCTCTTGCTCGAGGGGACATTTCTCCCATGTGGGAGTCCCCCAGCCTAGTTCTTATCCTGCCCGGCCCCCTGCCCACCTGTGTGGAATGAAAGTATGTCAAAAACTGATCATGTACAACTATGAAGACTGTTCTGGGCCCTCCCCCTTCTCTCTGTCTCTGTGTCTCTGTCTTTCTCTCTCTGTCAAAAAAAAAAATTAAAAAATGAATCTTAGAAAGTTTAAAGTCACATGTGGTTTGCTTAGGGGCTCACATGATAATTCAGGTGAGGGGCTGTGGAATGTCAGTGGGTGTTGGGTAGGTAGTCACCGTTGTTTCCTCCTCATCCCTCCCATTACTTTTGCTTAAGACATCAAGCAGATGACAGATTGTTCCCATCTCTTTTGGAAAAGCAACAGACTCTCAGGTTGATTACTTCTAGCACAAGACGATGCTTCTCTTATTAGAATGCATTTCTGAAAAATTGATGATAAAGGGGCATGCTTCCTTTGTACTAGAGTATTTTTCAAAGCCTTCTTTAAAATGGGTCTTCCTGTATTTAAAGCAGTATTTTCCAACCTTCTTTCATGATCTCTCCCCTAAGGAGTCTTTTTAGACGTTAATTTTTCTAATGCTCCCCTCCCCAAAATTTTAATAGCACAGATATACTGACACAGATGTCAGTTTATGTAAGACATGAAGGCTGTCCAGAAAGTATCCAGCCATGTACCTGTTCTCATTATATTGACAATGGCTGGATTTTTTTCCAGACAGCCCACATATATGCATATATATGTGTATACATACACATGTGCTTCATACATAAAAAAATTTTTTTAGCCTCCTCACAATGAACTAGTTTTCACCTATTGGGGGCAACATTGCCCACACTGAGAATTCATGATTTAAAATAAACATAAAAGCTAACTTAATTCTGCTTCTAGAATATACTCAGTAGTGCTAGGGCTAACCTTAGTTCACCTCAGAATAACATTGGCATGAGTGGTGCATTTATCCCCCATCATCTGAAGCCCAGAGACTTAAATGTTTTGCCCCTAGACACACAGCTATCAAGAGAACCAGAACTGGAGACTAGCTTTTCAGATTTAGGAGCCCTCTCTTGACTACACCAAAGACAGGTACCGGTATTCAGGCTATTGGATGAATAAAACATTTGAACCCGGGGGAAGCCGGGATGGCTCAGTGGGTTAAGAGCTCACTTTGCAGCCCTGGGGACCGAGGATCAAATCCTGGCTCTGGCCCATGCGGACCCATATGCTGAACTGGGGAGTGCCTCCAGTTCAGTTCTCAGCGGAGCGAGACCCCGGCCCAGTTCCTGCCCTGTGCAGCCCTGAGCCCACCTGTGGAATGAAACTATGTGGAAAAACCAATGATGTGCAACTATGGAGACTGTTCTGGGCCCTCTCTCTTCTCTGTCTCTGTCTCTGTATCTCTCTCTGTGTCAAAAACAATAAAAAACAAACAAACAAACAAACAAAAACATTTGAACCCAGGGCACTCAGGAAAGAATCGATTCCTCTCTATATATCCGAGAAAATCTGGTAGCGAAGCCAGTTTCTCTTATTCCATAATTTTTTAAAAGCCTTTTAATTTAATTCTATTGTTTGAGAGAAGGTGAGAGAGAGAGAGAGAGAGAGAGAGAGAGAGAGAGAGAGAGAGAGAGAGA
>PVKE010023293.1:0-24777 GCA_004027555.1 Craseonycteris thonglongyai
GAGCCAATCACAACAAGCAAAGGTTCAGAGGTTATAATAGACCGCCTCTCTGACTCTGGCCAATCTGAGCAGGCTTTTTACTAGAACACAGTGTAGCTTCGGGTACAGAACATGTATAATTTGCATGCATAAAAAGCCTGCTTGGATTGGCTGAGTTAGAGAGGCGGTCCCAGCAGCCTTGCAGTGATTGGTGCGGGATCGAGTTGGAAAATTCGTTTAGCGGCATATCCAAACAATTTTTGGGATCGAGTTGGAAAATTTGTTTAGCGGCATATCGAGATGTTTTTCGGGATATACAGTGGCACCTCGGTTCACAAACGCTTCTGTTCACGAACAACTCGGTTCACAACCGATTCGGTTCATGACCAGAGTCAGTTCACGAATTAAGTTCATGAACCGAGGTACCACTGTACTCGGCGTATAAGACAACCCCCGATTTTCGGTTGACTTTTTTTCGTTTCAAAAGTTGTCTTATATGCCGGAAAATATGGTATATCAGTTTAGGATATTAAGTTTTGAATCGTGATAATACAATCAAATAATTGAGACGCTTAATAAAAAAAGAAACAAAAAATGGACCTTATTAAAACACATTTAAATATTACATATGAATTTAATTTTAGCGTCATCATTTTTGTCTTCTTTTTTTGTACCTGGACATTATTTTACATTACAATAATTTTATAGAAATAAATAATTTTTAATTGCGACTATAGCTGCCTGATTTACTCATACTAAGTTCTATTCTTGTGTTCTGCAAGAAGACATCAGCGTGTCTCTTGACTTGTACAATAAGTCATGCCACTGAGCATACTTGCACAGTAAATGATTTTGTGTAATAGAAGGCATTTCGTGCCTAAGTACCCATGAGCAGGTGTTAAAATTGGAAGCATGTAAATTATTCTTTTCTGGTAGGAAGTAAGAAAAAGTTGCCAATAGAAAACTCTTCAGTTTGAATGGAGATTAGGTTTCATAGAATAATTTTTTTTTAAAGCTCTAAGTTTCACATAAAAATAGTGAAGTAGACAGGTGCTTGATTGAACCTCAACAGTCTCAGGATTTCCAAAAATCTCTTCCTGATTATTTTTGCTTCTTTATACCACTATTCTTCATTAGCAACCTGTATATTTAAATTTTAAAGTGTTCCATCTCTTGATTTCCTGATGTGTTATGTTACCAACTTGTAATTTCTGACTGCTTTCGGGTTAACGTTTATGGAGAGAGACTGTACATTCCCCTGAATGGACTGATTGCCACACTCCCTGCATAATACATTATTGCATAAAGTTTGCTTGGTCTTCGCTCTCCAGTTCACATCATTTGTAATAATAAACATAATAAAATGAATCAACTCCCTCTATACTAACTATATCTTATTGATCTAAATTGTATTCAGTGTGAACTGTCATAATTATTGAATTATATAGCTATAGATGGATTTGGGGGAGAAATGTGTTTGGGAAAGAACTTTCAGGGAGATAGTCAAAGAGAAGAAAAATCCAAACACAATATAACATTCAAAAAGGAAAACTAAAAGTAAATTTGGAGTAAGTGATATCATTATTCAAAAGAGCTGAATGTGTGAAAAAATGGGCATCACTTTAGAAAAAACATTTTTAATCAAAATGTTCTCAAAATGATCTGAGGATATACTACTTATTTCTTGCATGTTTACTATCTCCAGCACCAAATCCAAACTAGTTATTTTGGTAAAATGTTTGGATATGTTTAATATAGTTTAAAATTTTTATATTTGTTATGATATTTAGGTATTTTAATATATTTAATGCATATTTATTATTGCTTATTAATATTATACATATTAGAACATTATTGTACATTTATAAATATATGAAATGAGTTAGTTCTATTTATCATGTTTATATTTATATTGCCTTCATTCTTAGATGTTTTTCTATTAAATTTTATTTTATATATATTTATTTTGTTATTATGGAGATTTGAATACTTGCTAATCATAATGTGTCTTTAATATGGCTCTCAGCATTATTCTAAAATATAGTAAAAATCTCTAAAAGGCATGATATGGTTTTTAGCACTATCACAAGCTGATTTGATAGGCACCTAGAAATTAATTTTTATTTGCCTAAACTGCCTGGTTCCTAATAATTCAACAATTTTAATTTTTAAAGCTTATTGTTTAAATAGTCATTGTACAATCAAAGGAGGGTTAATTTCTCTCTCTTATATAAAATGCAGTGGTACCTAATTTCTATCATTTCCTTCTCCTCATTAACTATGTAATAAGAAATCTCTCATATTTTTAGTGATTGTGATAAAATGTCCCTAGGGAAAATGCATTATTACCAGATATGGTTGTACTCAAACATCATCAGGAATAAATGACAGAAAAATTACTAATGTCCTTCTAAAAAAGACCTTGGGAAATGTGGCTGATCAAAAAGCTACAATAACATCCCCATTTGTATGATGAAAAATGTTCTCCAGTTTCCTAGAGGAATATTGGCCACCCATTGAAATCTCAGTAACTAAACCACATGAATATGTTTCAAAGGAAATAGTACTCATTTTTCTTTCTCTTCTTTTGTTTTGTTCTTCACACTTCAGGGACCTGACAACTGTACAAAATGCTCCCATTTTAAAGATGGCCCTAACTGTGTGGAAAAATGTCCAGACGGTTTACAGGGGGCAAACAGTTTCATTTTCAAGTATGCTGACCAGGATCGCGAGTGCCACCCATGTCATCCAAACTGCACACAAGGGTAAGCATCCTCACTGGCCAAGGCCAAGGACTCAGTCTTGTAGTTATTGCTAATCAAAAGGAACATTCATATGCCTTCATCCTTCACACAGTCTACAATATGTATATTGTTATCATACAAATTTTTTTCATCTTTAATAAGTTGATTTTAAGAGAAATCCTTTCTAAGAGAATGACTGAAGGAGTCAAATGTATGCCCTTTGGAATATTAATATTTCCATTTAACTACAAGTATTTTAGGTTCTTTGACACCTACATGAACCTTTGTAAATATTTTGTGTGGAGTGTAAAAAGTCTCCCAAGTTTCCTGGAAAAAGGAAGTTATCAGAAAAGACAATATAGTAACCATATTTTTGAGATGTATATTTAATAAGTCTTATAATAACAGGAATTCTTTTTCTGTTTCTTTGTTGTTACAACCAGCTTAAAGTAAGGTTATCTCTGCTTGATAAACACTGCCTTGGGTTCCTCTTTCAACAAAACATAAGCAAAAGTAGTAGTGGCATAAAACAAAAGGAAACATAAGTGTTTTAATAAAATTATAAGTGGTATTTGTGAAAGTAACTTTATTGTAGATTACCCTATAATTGAGAATTTCTTTGTTTGATGTAGAACAATTCAAAGATGGTCACATATTTTTCTGTTTTTCAAAAGGATGCCTTTAAAATGAATAAAAGTTAGATTGATGTTTGATAATGGATGAATAAAAAAGGCATATTTCAAAAAGAAGTCAAACACTATAAAGGAAATAATGTCACTTCATCTAACAAATCCCAACTATTTCTTAAAAAGACAACAAGTCTATATTAGTAAGGTCTTTTGTTTTTCTTTACTCCAAGGTCAATAACTTTAAAGTTGAGAGCAGCCCATCCTCCTATCCATAAAAACTATTCTCCATTGGGAGTGCCTACACAGCTGTTGTAGCCACACATACAATCTCACACATTTGTTGTTGAGATTCAGCTTGGGTATTTTATATCTGGTAGGAAAGTATGAGATTTCATTAAGAGATTTCCTGCCAGATAAATGGCGAGTTGTTAGGGGACACTGAAGAAGTTGAGCACGCCACATTATTTTCTACCAAGAAGACATCAATTTGTAGAGGCTGCTCCAGTTTCCTGCAGATCAAGAAATCAGTTTAAGTCACTCTGTGAAGTGGCACAGCCTCGAAGGTAAAGTCATATTCTGCCATTCAAGTTCAAATGCAGTTTGGAAGAGCTAATGCCAACTCATTGCTTTACACACAAGGTGAAGATGCTGAAATAGCCACACAGACACGGTGCTGCAACAAAACTGGGAGAAATAACTGCTCCCCTTGCAAGTTGTTTTAGCACACACGGGTTAAGAGTATTTCATGAAGAAACAACCAGTACCACCAGAGCAGAGGAGTCAGCAACAGAAAGAGAAAACGTTGCCTGCTAAAATAATCATCCACAAGAGAGTTTTATTGTTTTGCAGCTAAAATTAAACCAGTAAATTATTCAATATAATGCTGATGTCAACAGCTGTTGCCATTCAAAATGAGGCCTTTTGCTGTTTTTGCAAATCTAATTACAATGGAGCCATTAGGGAAATGAAAGTGAGATCACAGTCTTATTCTGGATGTGTGGCTGGTGTGTCTTTCCTTCAGCCCTTTTAAATCGTGATTATAGAATAAAAAAAACATATCACAGAGAGAAGTAGTAAGAGTGACAATAGAGAGTTCAATTTACCAGAGCAACAGAAGTTGGATATCAGCCAAAAATGAGTAGGCAAGTGTAAATAGGGAACAAGTCTGACCAGATCACTGGGAACACCAAGTAAATAGAAAGATGTTTTTAAATTCACTGCTATGCAATGATGGTGAGACAGATTTTGAATATTGTCTTTTCTGGCCTCTCCCAGGATAAATGAATTCTGTAATGACTGACTTAGTAGTCGTGAAAGATCCTTTTGTTTTTATATAGCTTACCAACAGAGTTGTGTTTTGTTTGTTTGTTTGTTTTTGGGGTTTTTTTGTTTGTTTGTTTGTTTTTTGGCTTGTTCGTTTTGTTTTGTTTTCTAGTAGTCTCCCTATCATCTACATTCATTCACTTCATGCAAGTTCTGTGGCCCCAGCCTCACAACAGGGTTTAAGAGTTCCAGTTCCCCTGAACCCCTACTGTAAAATACTGCTGTATAGCACTGTGCTCTGGGGTCCTTTACTGAAGCTGTGGGGAACTCCGTATGGCCGGCACCTTCTTTCTGAATTGAGCCTATGAAGAATCTTTCCCTAGAAGGATCACAGGGGCCCTGGAGATGATAGGACAAGTGATTGTTTTTATTCCTAAACACGTATAATTACTGACTTCTTAGTAAGTGTGAGCTCACCAAGCCAGATTCAATTTGTAAAGAAGCTTTTTGTTTATATGCCAATATTATGTCAGCTAAGTAGTTTAACAGCCACGTTGAAGAAAATGGTCTTTCAAATCCTCCTCCTTTTTATTTTTTAAAGAAGGAAAGTTCTTACTTTGAGTACTGTTAAATGATTTTCTGAAAATAAAATTATTTGTGTAATACCGTAAAAGCATGTCTACTGCTCTAAAAATACATTAAATATATTGGCTCTAATAAGTTCTTTTATATATATATATATTTTTATTTATTTATTTATTTGTTTTTGACAGAGAGAGAGAGAGAGACAGAGAGAGACAGAGAGAGACAGAGAGAGAACTGAACTGGGGGAGCTCCCAGTTCAGCATATGGTTCCGCACGGTCCGGGGCCGGGATTCGATCCCCGGTCCCCAGCGCTGCAAAGTGAGCGCTTAACCCACTGAGCCATCCCGGCTTCCCCTCTAATAAGTTCTTTAGATATTTTTTTAATTATTCATTTAGTACCTATCTCAAGACTCTCACTAATATTTCGAAGGAGAAATAAAAAATAACTTCTCTTCTTGTCTTGCCTTAAAGACTTTTATTTTAGCAAACTTTTCTCATTGGACACACACCACACATCACATAGAGTGAAAGCTAAATATAGAAATGGATAAGATAGACCATGAGGAAGTCACAGTCCAAATAAATTTTTGTTGTTACAATTTATACCTTTTCATTAGAGTTTCTTGTTCATATTTGAAATGATGAGCAAGAAATTAAAAGTTAGGAATGATTTTTATATTTGAAATCAGCAAGATAGAAATTCTTACAGAGGACTTGTAAGCTAATTTTAGTATGTAATTAAATGGCCATAAGGACAGGGATTATAGTTTTCTCACTAATACCACTTGAGTCCTTGATAAATGTCAATTTAATTTTGGTTTTTAGACATGGACTAAGATATTTATTTTTTATAAGGCATCATTTTAAAACTTCATTAAAATTTCTTGTATATATGAGTCATTATTTTATATTATTAAATGTCCTCAGTGGCTTAATCATTTTTATTAATCCTCTTATGTTTTTAAAATTTACATAATGAAAGATTTTGTATTGATGGAGAGAAGGAAAGAATGGGTGCTTGTGAAATCATGGTCTGTACTCCTTTAATTGAAATTCTTAAGCATACCCCCAATCGCATTTCAAAATTTAGAGATTTTGTCAAAATATCTTAACTATGGTAGTTATGTGGCTACATCAAGGTGCTCATAAATCAGTAAGTCCTGGCAAATGTTAAACAGCTCAATATTTGAAATACCACATATTTTTGTAATGTGTTATTTTAATATATTGTCGTTTCTCTTTCTAATTTATAAATTTCTATTTTAGAACACTAATTTTGTTGTAAGTTGTATTATTTCTTATCCCTCTCAGTCTCTTAGTTGGGATTTGACTTTCCAACCCTCACTCCCACCCTCCAGCTGCTGAGGAACATTTCTTACTGTGTTATAGGATAACCATCCTAAATTCTAGATGCACAAAACTAAAATTATCAATCCCTCCTGCCCCAACATAAACACAACAAATGTGCCCCTTTTCTTGCATTCTTTTTACTAATTGTTCTACTATTCTCAAAGTTAGAAATATGAGTTATTCTTTACTCTTCTGATCCTTCCACTTTCGTCATCAAATCATCCACCAAATCTCTTTTTTTCCATAACTTCTAAGCTATTTCTTGAATCTGTCCCTTTTTCTCTATCCCAGGTACCATTATGACATTTTAGTCAATCATCTGTTGCATAGACTAAAACAGTATCTGTGTCAAAGGAATCTACCTGGCTCCCAGCTAACTAGCCCCCACGAGCAAAGTGATCTTTGTAAAACATGAAGCCAGCATGTTACTACTTCTTTAAACCTTCTGGTAGTTTTCCGTTCAATTTGTTCCTAAGGAAATAGTCTTCAAATTCTGGATCCTGTCTCATGCTCTAGCTTCTTCTCCTGGTCCCTATTGCCTCATTTCTCTCCTTTGTTAAATTGGGAGCTCATTAAGGTTAGTCAAATGTCTAATTCAATTATTTTTCCTCCCTTCAGCTTCAAAAATAGTAGGAACACTTAGGAGACATACAACACAGTATTTTATTTTAATGTGAATGAAGAACTTCCATTATTCACACTTTCTCCTCAACTTTAATTTCACTTTTAAATATTGTTATCTTTCAAAGTTATATTGTAAAGACACAGATGGCAAACAAACTGTAGCTTTCAGATTTTCACTTGAAAATACATAGGCTATTAATTTCACAAAATGGCAAAACTGTATTTTTTAAAAAAAGGTATTTTGAGGAAAATATAATAAGAACCTAGAAAAAAAATTTTTTTTCAGAATAGAATAAAAGAAAAACTATATAAGACAATTTGTAAGCATTTTAATTGTTAATGTTCCATTTTTAGTTATTGCTTTGATTATGGATTATGATATCAATACATAACTCTAGTTATGTACTTTAGTTATTTGCTTATCTTTTAAAGATTTTACACAGTATATTTTCCATATACTTGTACATTAATTATTTTCTGGGCCTCTTGAAACCAATCCTCAAAACAAACACAAACTAATTTTCCACCTAGAATGAATGTTATAACAAATACTTTTGAAGCAGAGAAATAATGACTTAATTATGCATACTTATATTACTTTGCCATTGTTTAGAGTTAACTAAAGATACAATGGACACTCTGGCTTTATATATGACACAATTCTTTTCTTCATTACATAGGGTTTAACCTATCACCTTCTTTTGTATTTTAGAAATTAGAGGTTAAAAAAAATAGTGTTATTGCCAACAGAATTAGCAAGTTTTATAAATCATAGCTGAGATAAGAATCTTGACAACACATTTTAGCTCAATGTCTTTGTTAGGAGAAAAGGGAAAAAAAAAAGTCAAATAAATTGAAAGGTGGAAGATATGTTTCCAAAACACTTGAAAACGAAATTTAGTACTGCATATCAGAATTTTCTGTATATATATTATTTCACTTAAATATTAATCTCAGTGGAGTTTTTTGTTATCTACGTCTCAATTTATCCATTCCCTTGGAGAGTATTTATTTATTTGCTATTGTTTGAGTTAGTACGGTAAATATTTTGACAATTTAAAAACCTGTTTTTGTTTTTCTTTTAAGGCACTGCTCTTTTAAAAGGCAGTGTCAAGATAAACTACAGTTTGGTGAAACCAGTTAATTTACTTTTTAAATGAATTCATGTTTAAAGATAAGTATGTTTTAAAGACAGTCACAACCAAGAAATGGAATAATATGATTATGTAAAGTATCCATGAGAATAGCATTAAAGCATGTTAACTCACTTTCTGCCAAAATCAATCTTCTGTGAGTATTAAACATGAGGTTATTATATTATATTGAATAGCCCATGTTTCCTTTTCTATTGATTTTGTTTTTTACTTAAACTTAAAAGCTTTTAGAAGAAACCAGACACATAAAACCAACTGTAGCTGTTGAAATATCAAGCTATTCATCAAGACATATAATCATGAATGATGCAAATGAATTAAAAGTACTAGAAATTATCTATATGTGTTAGTAAGTTATCCACAAAAACTGAGGAAAATGTCCTTTTATTATGAACATGTTTCTTTGCAGTTCACTTGGGTGGAACTTGCAATTCCCATGTCTGTGTATCCACCCAGCAATAATCTTCTCACTGGTTTTAAATTCATGGTGTTCCAAAATTGTCGATGGACTGTAATTAAGCATTAGATGCAACTGGTATTTATCCTATTGATTTTTTTTAAATGACTAATTTTTTTCCTTCTATTTTTAAATTTGGATATTCTGCAGGTGCGTAGGCTCAAGTATTGAAGACTGCATCGGCCTGATGGATAGGTACTTGGTGTGCTTGCTTCCCACGTTCTTCCCGAGGCTCTGTGTGTGAGCATTGTTGCATGTGTGTGCATGTCACTATGAAGGGGGAATGATGTTTTCTGTTCTGTAATTGCCTGCAGGTGTAGCGGTCCCACTAGTCATGACTGCATTTACTACCCTTGGACGGGCCATTCCACTTTACCACAACATGCTAGGTAACATCTACCATGTTTCCATTTTGTCATTCGAATCCTTTCCCAATTACCATGGATGGAAAGTACTAACCAGCTGGGTGAAATTTATATTATGTTAAATTAGGGAGTTATGAAGAGGCACATAACACTTTTTCAGACACAGTCCTTACCTCTTCATCCTTCATGAATTATAACTTTAGAATCCAAATTCGTAATAACATTACTTTTAATTTTGTACAATTTAAACAAAATTAATTTTGAATTATGAATCTAGAACTTTAAAAGAATGTTTTCATTGTGAATTCTGTAGTTGATTACAAAAAGAAATGTTTTTAAGAGAGGAATTTGTGAAAGTTGAAGTACTTTTTTAGGTATCTCTTATTTCATTTGACTCTGTTTCTGATTTTATATTATTTTGAACTGGCTGGTATGTGTTCTAGGTATCAGAATTACCATAAACTAAAGGCATTATAAAAATATTTTGTACAGGTCAAACTGCAAGTTGTTCATACAAAAACCTATGCATGAATGTTTGTAGTGTGTTTATCAAAACACCCTAAAACTGGGAACTACTCAAATGTTCAATTATGGTATATTCATGCATTTTAACACTACTGGGCAAGAAACTGATGACACACAAAACATAGATGGATCTCAAATACATTATGCTAGATTAAAGAAGCTATACTTAAAAGAATGCATACTGTATGTTTTCATTTATATGAAATTCTGGAAAGACAATAACAATAGAGACAGAAAATTGATCAGTGTTGCCAAGGGCTGGGGAGTGAGGGATGAGGTTGAATACAAAAGGGCCTGAGGAATTTGGAAGGATAATGGAACTGTTCTGTATCTTGACGGTGGCGATATTTGCAGATATATGTGGTTGTCAAAAATTATAGTTTATTACATTTAAAAGAATGAATGCTACTATATATAAATTATACTTCAATAAATTTACTTTTAAAACTCATATTTAAGAAAATGGTAGCTTTTCAATGTTATGTAGACATTTTGCTAGCTTTATTAAACTAATTATTTTTTGCAAGAGAGTAAGTAGTGCTAAATTGCAATTAGCAAAATGAAAATTATGGATGAAGTATCACTTTTTAATGTAAACCACTGTATTGAAATATAGCATATATAGTGTAACAGTACACAAAACATAACTATAAAGGTCAGGAAATTTCTCCAACTGAAACATTTTGTGACCATATCAGATCAGGAAGAAATAGAATATTACCAGAGCCAGACCTCCCTTATGTCCCATTTCAAGTATGTCCTTTGTCCTGAACCCAGCACCATAGATTAGTTTTCCTCTTATTGCACTTTATATAAATTATATAAATTGAATAATTGTATGTACTCTTTGCATCTGGCTTTTTTTTTTTGCCAAATATCATATTTATGATATCCACCTACGTTATTCCATTCAGTCATAGTTTTTAGATTTATATGATGTTTTGCCTATAAATGCTTTTAAAACAGTCAAATAAATGATATATCCTAATAATGTTATTTTTATAAAGTAAATTGAGAAATTAGATTTTGAAAAGAAAGAGTGTGGTAGAGTTAAGTGCTTTATATGACAGTGGTACTTTGGCACTTGGACACAATCAAGGCTAGTTAGTACAATTGTTTAAAGCAAGGCCAAAATTATTTTTAAAAAATCAACAAGGAAGGGCAGGGGGACAAGAGAAAGAGAGAGAGAGAAGAGAAAGAGAATTTCCTCCCCAATCCCAGATTAAAGTGAAGTTTTATAGGCTAAGGTCCATTTTAGATTGTTCCTATATTCATGAAATAAATTATTCCCCTTGATATTTTGATTGAGTCAATTTATGATAACTTTGGGGATATTTTTGCATTTGTTTTAATGATTTTTTTTACACAATTATTTTAGCTAACTACTGAGAGGCAATACAGTGTAGTAGTAAAGTGTGCTGTCTTTGGAATCAGATTTTCTGAATTCAAAGCTGAGCCTTGCCACTTTTAGATGTATTATCTTGGGAAAGTTTCTTAAATTAGCTGAGACTCAGTTTTGGTTTTTTTTTTAATGTATAAAATAAGAATATTAACATAGTTTATAAATCGTTTCTGAAGATTGAATGAGTCCATAAAACAGTGTCTGGCTCAAATAAATCACTCAATATGTTATTCACCTTTTCTCTGTAAATCAAGGATTTTAATAGTTGAAAATAGGGTAAATACCTCCTAGAGAGAGGAGGGATGTGTTTTAAAGTCATCCCAGAAACTTGGAGGAGTACTTCTAACCCCTCTGATGGTTCCTTTGAAGGAGGGTATTTCTTTCTTCACCTTGATACCACTGTCATAATGAGGGCCACTGGGATGATGGCCCCAGGTCACAGGCAGGTCACAGGCCTTGGCGTGTGAAGACAGAGAAAATGTGAAAACCACAGTGATAGATCAATTCTGATCTTCACTGCCATAGTTGAGGTTATTTAACTTAAAATTATAGTGTATTGTTGACATATCAAATATATAATGCAAATCCAAGAGAATTTTTATAATAATTTGAGCCAAACTGATGACATGTCAGGCATCAAGACCTCAAATCCTCTGAAAAATGACAGTTTTGCAGTTTCTTTATACATTTGGAATTAAGGAGGGAATGTAAGAAAAATTAAATAGAGAGGGAGGAGAGAAGAAAGGGAAAAGCTAGTACAAAGTGGTTAAAATAATGGGTTCTCCTTAGGATGATTAAGCCTCTGAGGGGTCAGAAGAAGTTCACTGTTCTTTTCAAAGCTGTGTTAACCTAGATGCACAAGAACAATGGACAACTCTTGCTTAAGGTAAAGATAAACCTTTTATAGGCCTGGGGCATGACTACCCACCATGACCTACCCTGTTAGGAATTTATGATCAGATTACCCTGTGAGGTCACTTTTGGTCAGATTTATTACAGAGTCACTTTTTCATTCACACTATCTTCTTATAGATTTAGTATTTTCAACATTTAAACAAAAGTGACTTAGGAATTTCTAAAGTTATTACTCACCTAAGTGCCCAGGCTATTCCTATAGTCTCAGATTATTGCACTTAATTCAGATTAGCTTTGTCATAAATAGGTATCCATGCCCAGTAATAGAGTATAGTACAATTCAACCCATCAATCCTATGAAAAATCACCTGTAGACCTTTGTAAAGGTAAAGAACAGAGGTTCTTGAATGTGGAAGCCTGATTTCAGTTATTGGTTCTATCATGTTTCTTATCTGTAACATAAAATGATAATGGTAATTTTTTAAATGGGAATTCTTATACTTCATAAGATCCGTGTGAGGATGAAATTAGATAATGCACACAAGCCATTAGATAGTATGTGTGCACTAGTAATAGTTAAATCTCTAGTTGAAGTATTGACAAAATAATCTTTTGGAAAATCTTGTGATGCTATATTTTATAAATATTTTATAATTCAGTATGTCATTAATCCAAAAATTGAGTGACTACAGAATTGACATATCAAAATTTCTCAAGGTTTAAGCGTTTAAATTTTCTGTGATACTTCTAAATATAATGATTTCAAAGAATTGGTAGTAGGTAGCTAGTTGTTTTTTTTCAGAAAACTGGGTATCTTTCATTAATAACTGTTTTAAACTGAAATTTAAAGCAACGTGACTCTGTTGTTTGATTATATTCACTTGTCAGCATTAATTGGCTTGTCAGAATATATTTATAAGGTATTTTGGAATTTACATGAAAAATTTAATTTGCACTTTGGAAAAGTACTTATGACCATGGAGAGTTTTGATAGAGATTGAAATGAAAAGTGGAAGTAACAGTTATCTCCCCTTTGAGGCTCTTAGTTTTGAAGTAAATGTTTACATCTCTGAAATGGGCTGGGTATACAGTTAGTTGAAAACGGGACTGTTAGAGTATTATTTCAGGTTATTGACTTTTTTTTTTTTAATTCACAATAGGTTTTTTAAAGCTTTTGTCTAGATTGAAGTGAATCTTACATATCAGAAAGATGAAACTACAATAGAAAATAATTGCTTTAAGTTTCAAAAACCATGTTTTAACTGGGAGATTATCCAAGTGCCTGGTTTTAGCCACAGAAAATATATTGAGCATATTAATGTGACCATTTTGAATTATTTAGAGTTCATACTCCCTACTGCCCCATTATGCTGTATTCTGTTTCTTAAACCAGCAGGAAAGAAGATCGAAGATTTAAATGAAAACAGGTGAAATGTTTCCAATCTTGATTGACTTTCATTTTCTAAGCAGTGTTATTCTTTCCCAAGCCTGCAATTTGTGAATCGGTTTTCCACACTCCATTTACCTTAAAGGCTGCTGCTGGAATTTCTTCCAGGAAGATTGGGTAGGATAGAATAGAATTCTTTTTTTATCTGTAGTCTCCTAGAATATACTACTTATAATGAAAACAATACTTGATATTTTGGAACTTCTTCATACTTTCCTTATCTGGATTAAATGTCTTAAAAATAACATTTACCTTTGATGGTCTTGCTGTTTCATGAAGAAGTTTATGAACAAATATGTGCAAGTTATTTTTTTAATTTGTTTTGTATGCTGTTTATTTTAGCTTGCACATGTGTTATTTTCATATAGGTTCTGACAGAACAAAGTATTAGATCCTATTCTATTTTAGTTTTCTTGTCAAATATACAAGGGCTGTCTGGAAAAAATCCAATCATAAATGCCTCTATTTTTTTATATTAAATGGCTGGATACTTTCTGGGCAGCCCTCATATATCCAACACTTTTTATAATCTTAGTCTTTCATTTCATTAGGACCTAAATTTCTTAACCTCAACAAACAAAGGCTTTATTGGTGAAATATTTTGTTTTGTTTGATAGCTATCCAAAATGTAAATTAATATATATCTATTTTTTTAATTTGTGACAGAAATTATGGGAACTAGTAGGTATATATGTTCAAGCATTTTTTTGTCTGGCTATTCGTTCCAATTAAATTATCCTAGATGCTTCACAATATGAAATAGGTCATTGAATTTAGTTTGCCTCTAAATTTCGTGTGAGCAGATATTTTAAACATTTCATATCCCTGTCCCATTTTAATGCCTTTGTCATACTTTTACTTTATGATATAGTGTTTATTACCTAAGAGGTCACATAACATTTTATCCGTTAGCAATGTGACCCATGTATCACAGATGAGAAATGACATGAGGTTTCTGGCACCACTTTTGTAATCTTTTTTTCTTGTTTTGTCTCCAAGGAACTTAGTTCATAAGTTATGAGCAAATCAAATGGTCAAATTCACCCATAGATGGTTACCTTAGATGAGTAACAGTTGTGTTATTATCCATAAGTCCAATAAATAAAAGTACACAAGCATTTTAAGTCTATCCTCAGTCCATCATGTTCCATATATGAAACTTACCTCTGAATTAGAGTTTGAAGAAGTGAAGGAGAGTAGATGTTTTAGCTGTTTTAGGTCACGAACTTCCCAGTACTCATAGATATAAAAATTATTAGAGAATTATAAGGCAAGGACAGAACATCTCAGCTCAATTGTTAATTCCAGTTCATACAAAACAAGTGGTTACTTTAAACAGGAGTATTTAGTGGCACAAGGTTTTTGAATGCCTTTATAATTATACCAAAAGGCACACACATTGTTACCAAAAATTTTACACACCCCAGAAATATTATTCTCATAGCCACTGCTGTAAAAATGTGACCAGAAGAAGTCATACTTATACTTGAAAGTCAAAGGAGATCTTTAAGAGTATTGACTTTAGGACCGTAATAGAAAATCTAAAGATAGCATTATTGAACTAGGAAGATGTTGATTATACTAAGGGGTCAGAGCAAAATTTCAGTGGGATGAGTGAACAGTTATGAACACTTTTTCACTTCCTCATGCATACTTTCTATAATATAACATTACAGTGTTTTCTAATTATTTATTTCTGAATTGGAAAGATATCAGGACTGCTTATAGTCTGTTATCTTGAAATATCTTATATTTCTTTGAAATTCTTTACTGACAACCTGATATCTTTCGTAAAAATGAAAGCAAAAAGTGAAAGATACTGATTCTTTGTTTAGACAAATATTTATAGTTTTTTTTTAAAGAGAGAGAGAGAGAGAATAGAGAGAAATAGAGAGAAGGGGGAGGGCCCAGAGCAGTCTCTATAGTGTATGGCATTAGTTTTCAATATAGTTTTACTCCACAGGAGGGTGAAAACCTGCACAGGGTGGGAACTGGGCTGGGGTGTCCCGCATTGGAGGCACACCCCCTCAAGTCAGGGGCTGAACCGGGGATGGGGGTGTTGAGAACTAAACAGGGGTCCTCTTGTATGGGAAGCACACCCCAGTTCAGCATGTGGGTTCACACAGGCTAGACCCGGGATTCAATCCTTGGTCCCTGGGGCTGTAAAGCAAATATTTAACCCACTGAGCCATCCTGGTTTCCCTTGATATTGTTTATTCTTTAAATTAAAAATTACTCAAAGGTTTGTAATTATGTATGCATACTTTTAAAGTTGTGTGTTGTAGCCAATGTTTTTATTAAAACAGCTTTAATTTTTTACGTCACAAATGAAAAACACTAAAGCAGCAAGATTTCTTAAATATAGGTCAAAGTTTCTATTCATGCCAAACATATATGTATTCAGAAAAGGGACTAAATTATTCCCCCATATAATTTAGGCATACATTGTATTGGAACTTAAGTTTGTTTTTTTGTTTTGTTTTTTCATATTTCATGTTTAAAGGGATCTAATTAACTGGGACCTCCTTCTGTGATGTGGTTACATAAATTGATACATAGATATTAACTCAAATTGCTCTTTTAATACTTATTTTTTATTACCTAAGCACATTTTCTACTAATCATTCTTTCATAAACATACAATTATTTTCCATATTACGTATGTACCGGTAGGCAGGAGCTAACTTAGCAGAAAGCACTTTGATTTACCAACAGAATTCCTTGCAGTGATTTCGTTCTCTGATATCATCAACATTCAAACCCAAAGTGGTATTATTTCACTGTAATTCTACAGTAATTCAGTACTACAAGATGAATAATAAAGTAAAATGCACCTCAGATAATCTCTAAATGCTTGTAGCCATTGCAATTTTTAAAAATGTTTATAAATTTATTGGGAGGATATTTGGTTAATGGCATTCTGTTCCTCTGTTCAGAGTAAAGCAGTTCATATGTTTTTCTAGAATAATTGCATAAATTAAAACTATCATTTATAGAATAATAATAGTTACTTTTAATAAAGTAAAAATAAAATAGCAACAGAAATCTCTTTTCATGAAATTTTTTTTTAATTGTTAACTTTATTGGGGTGACATGGGCTTGTAAAAATTACATAGGTTCCAGGTGTTCAATTCTATATTACATAGTCTATGTAGTGCATTGTGTGCTCACCACCACCAGAGTCAGTTCTCTCCATCACCATATATTGTAAAACTAAAAGTAACAAAGAAACAAAAACTCATGGACACAGTCAGTAGTGGTTACCTAGGGTAAAGGAAAATCTTACTTGTTGAGGGGAAAAAATAATACATATACACATGTTAGTGTGTGTGTGTGTATTTTTTTTTTAATGCAAAAAGCAAAATCTACTTCCAATGCTAATTTTTTTCTTGAAACTCTGGATCCCTAATTCTAGAGTTCAAATCCCAAGTTCAAATGTCAGAGTGGATAGCTAAATTGTTTTATGCACTGAGAAATTAAGGACTGAAACATCAGTACTTCTATCTTTCCCAGCATAGTGTTGCATTTTCCAAACTCTCAGATTTAGCCACAAGCCTGTTTTCATCATTCTTTTAAAAGATCCTAATATGTATCTCTCATGTGTGTTGCACTATTGCATTTGTTCTTATGATAAGCATATAAAACATGCTTTCCTATGTTATTACCATTTTTACAAATGGGGAAGCAGTTTCAGAGTAATTAAGCAATTTACAAAAAAATCACTCAACTAATAAGTGGCAGAGCAAAGATTTGAGCTCAAGTCTATGAATCCAAAGACCACATTTCTTCCTAACAGCTGGCTCCCAAGTGAAAGAATAATTAGGAGCTATTCCTGTGATAATAATGATTGAATATTTTATATACCACTTAAACAATGTCACCCATTGTCTTTCTCTTAGTCTTGAAGTCCTAACTATTATCTATTAGACCTTTCTCCAGTGTTAGGATTTTATAATGCTTGTCCTCACAGAGCATATTTTAGTCTAATAATACATCTGGCACTGTTGGTTGGGATACTACAGTAGTTCCTATGAATTAAGCATATCCAAAGACTTTCCTGAAAGAATCTAGCCGTGTAATATGAAAAATAAAAGCATTTAAGAATGGATTTTTCCAGGTGACCCTTGTATGCCTGTATAAAGTAACTTCATATAAATATATATTTATATTTTTATGTTTTTAATCCATCAGTGAATTACCTAAAACACTTATGAATAAACTTAGGTTTATTTTTTATTTATATTTTCTAAAGTGGCAGTATTTACAAATTCTAGAGAGATTTGCTAAAACTATTGTGGTTTTATATAAGAACTACTTTCATCAAACCTAATACTAATTGATTAATGATTTTCCTTCTTAGTTCTTAGTGTAAGATTTGTAAGATGGGGCAGAGTTGATTAAAAGTACTAAGTTCAGATGGTAGAATATGAATCATGGATTAATTATGTATCATTTGATTATCATTTGATAAGGTGAAATGTTATTTCTGGTAAGAAAATTTCTTCCCACTGTTGATACAAACATACCACATTTTATTTGTTTGTGAAAGGATAAAACAAAATACTCATTCTTCTATATATGTTGCCTAACAATAATCAGCAAGTAAAAATCCCTTGTATTTATTACATGGTAGGCATTGTGCTAAGATACAGAAGATAATGGAGAGAATAAAATATTAACATAATCCCCAATATCATGTAAGTTAAGGTATATTAAAGAGATAAATCTTTATTCAATATCATTTTGTAACTATATGTTTGCATGACTATTTACTATTAGAAAATTTGTATATAGATTGGATGTTATGAGGGTGGTAAGGAAAATAAAAATATAACAAATGACCTGTAGGTGTTTGATCAGAGTAACCAAATGAAAGATGATGTCATAAAATGAGATGAAGAAGACTGAGAAGGAAATGCAGCAAACTTTATGGGGAAAAAAAATCTGTTGGACCTATAGTAAGCTTGAAATGTTTGATATCTGAGTGAAAAGTTTGAACATACAGATAGTTATAACATCCTGGAAATCAAGAGAGGGGTGTAAATCATTAGTTATATTTAAATCCATAACACTGGATGGGATTCCACAGACAGACCATGCAAATGGGAAAACAACAACAACAACAAAAAAAAAAAACAAGGAACGAACCTTAAGAAGTTCCAACATTTAAATATTCCATTTAAATGACAAAAGAGAGTAGAAGGATATAATATAGAAAAAAAAAAAACATTGAGACAGAAATATTTGGGGTAGAAGGAACACCATGAAATATTGAATCTTGAAAGCCAAATGAACAAAGTATTCCTAGGCCAAGGGGAGTAAGACTGAGTCTAATTCTGATAGGGAAGAAGTATTGACCACCTTCTTTAACAACATGGAGGTTATAGCTGAAATTTACAAAGATAGAGACATTTCCACTGAGTGGTGAATAAACTTGGTGAAGAATTGAAATAGGTATAAAAAAAAGGGTGTGAAAGGACAGGAATGAAGACAATTTATATAGAGGAAGCTTTCAAGGCACATGCTGCAAAATTAGGAGAAGGTGAAATCAAGGGAAATTGTTTTTCTTTTATATTTGTTTGTTTCCTTTTCTTAAGTTGTGAAATATTATGACACATTTGTAATCTGATGGGAACGATGCAAAAGAAAGAAAGATTTACATTTAAGTAGATACTGAACACCTGAAGGCAACATTTTCTTTAGTCATCAGACAGGGTGGAATTCAACATTCCAATAGAAAAGTTGGCCATAAAAGAGAGCAGGGATTGTGCATCACAGTAAATGAAAGGAATTTACAATATATGCAGGGAGAAAGTAGATTTGATGGTAAGAAGATGGGGCAATTCACAATTTATCCATTTATTAAGTGGAATATAAAATAAAGACATCATCTTATAATAGAGTAGAGAAGGAAAGATTGGAAATTTGAAGAAACAGAATATTTAATAGTCCACCAAAGAGAGAAGGACATCATCATAGAAGCATAGTAGTATTGATAGGTAGTGGTAAGGATCCACTTGAAATTTGTCATTATAAATTAGAATAATCCCAGTTTGCATTGTTGTGTTTTATTCAACCATGTTATGATTGTTTAGATGTAGACGTGGCCACTTGGAAATGTGGTTTTACCCAAGATTGAAATTTTGTAGTAGGTGAGTACTGAAGCCAGGAGGTAGAGACCAGTGAGTTTACAGTATAGGAAAAGAAAAAGGTGTATGGCAAAGGGTCATAAAAATTAAGGTCAGTGATGAGGGAAGCTGTACCGTAAAGGACTTTGAAATACAGTGCAAACTTAGAAGGGTCAATGGCCTGAAGTTCTCAAGTTCTCAGTAGCCACCAGTCTGGAAGCAGGGTACTTGAACTAAAGATTCTGAAAATGGTATAGTTTCTGGTAATATAAATTGGTGTAATGGGCCTAAGTGGATGGTTGAACTACTGGAAGTGAATGTGCAAGGAATTGGGAAGCTAGGGAGTTGGATAGACGTAGAAAGAAGTGGGAAGATTTAATAAATATTAAACATTTTTAAGTTTATTATTGGGCCTGGTGGTAAACAGAAAAGTGTAATTAAAAGAAGAAATTGTTAATAATTATTCCTCAATTTCTGGGTTGAAAAATTGGTTGGATGTTGGAAACATCAGCTAAAATATGGCATGCTACATGGTACTAAACTTATCATGAATGTATATTTTGATGTATTGGATTTGGGGTGATTTCGACAAATCCAAGTGATGTTAACTGGGAAATTTAATGTACAGATATGGAAATTTTTCCATATACAGATACAAAGTGAAGAGTAAATGTGGAAATATAGACAGCCAAGTGTTGATGTCTTTTGACAAATATATGTGCAAAGGAAAGGAGAGAGAGGGAAATAGTTGGAGAGGGAGTAATATCAAAGAAAGATATTTTGAAGATGGATGAAATTTGTGTCTGACTTGGAAAATCTTGTAGAAGATAAAGGGTTGATGATACAGAAGAAATAGGGGATCATCAATTATAGTAGTTTCCTGAAAAAGCTAAAAGAATTAGGAGTGAAAGGATTCAACCTGGAGATAAAATGATCCCCCATCACCATTTTATCAGGAGAGAATAAGTAGGAGATACAGAAAGATGCAGATAATTGAGTAGGCAAAGGCTGAGGGAGGGTAGTTTAATGTTTTATATTATCTCTGAAGTTGTAGATGAAATCATCCTGGCAAAAGGGAGGAGGGTATGTTTTGGCGTTTATGCCTATGTGAAAGGTGTGATGCTCTGCAATATTCAATTCAAATATAAATGACTAATTTTTGCACTTAAACTATTCTGACACTAATTCACAAATCATCAATAATTTGCAATGTGTTACTTTAAATGTATCCAACTAAAGGTCACCTTATTTTATTTTTACATGGAAAATAACAGGTTGTGGTTTTCTATCAGTGACTCTGTATTCATTAAATTAGAAGACTGTTAAATATTTAATCAGAATCTAACAGCATCCTGTATGAGTTACAAGAAATTAACAGATTTCAATACCTGTAGGGATAATTGCAAAATGCTGATATATAACAATTACTCTAAATTACACCATTACTACAAACATCAGCAATTGTATAATTGTGCAGGGACAGAATGTGAGTATATCAGGAAATCATGCTGAAATAATTTTCCTATCTCATTTTTTTTTAAATGCTTTTAAATAAGGAATGATGAACAGTACCATACAAATAAAATGCATTTGGCTTCAGATTGTAGTGATGTAACTAAGTTTATCCTCAAGCAAAGATTCTTATCTTAGTATTTTGTGCCATATGCCTCCCTTTTAAATCTAAAGGAAGTAACAGTAGAATTTACTATTACTTCCCTGATAGGTAAAGCTCAAAAACTATAAGTTAGGTATTTCTTTTTATTTTATTCTTCTCTTTTTTTATAAGATTATTTTCTTTATTTATTTAAAAAATAAAGTTAAAGACTACAAAAGTAGTAAATAGTATATTAAGTATAGACGCATATGCTTCTACATGTATGTATATTGTTTTACACATTTATCCATACATTAATACATATATAAGATAATAAAAGTTTTTTGTTTTGTTCAAAAATATGAAACATACTCCCCACATTACTCAGCGACTTTCTTTATTCACTGAATAGTACATTGTTGACAGCTTTCTGGATCATTATAACTGTTTTTACATTGTTTTCCTAGCGTTGGTATACCATCCCTTATTGAAGATGCATAGGCTGTTCCTAATTTTCTGTTTTACAAGTTAGAAAACAATATGTGTGTGTGTGTCTCTGACATATAAAAATATTTTTAGCTAGTTATCAATTGATACATGGAAAATATTCAATATATCATTCAAATTTACTAATTGTTATTCAAAAATTTAAATAGAAATACATTAAAATTTGATAATTAAACGTTTGAGTTTTAGTCTTTTATTTATATTCATAGTCATGACTATATAGATATATATGTATATATATCTATATGTAGGTATGTGTGTGTGTGTATATGTGTGTGTGTGTGTGTGTGTGTGTGTGTGTGTGTATATATATATAATTTTGTAACAAACAATTTTTATGCCTATCTAAAATTAGATGAGTCTGTCAAGGTATGGCTGAAAATTTCTCATCAAAAGCTACCAGGGACTGACTACATGATTCAGAAACTTCTTCTAATAAGTTTATTGTTTTCTTTATCATGCCACCAATCATGTTATAGAGAAGACTAGATGGATAAAGAAGTTTAATTGACCTTCTTTCCAAATTTATTGGCTTTTAATTGGGTTTAAGTAAACCTAGATGGATGGATATGCATCCATGGATCTTTAATGGTTCAACAATTCATAGGATAACTTTGACGTTATGTAGTTTTGGAATAATTAATAAATAAAACTTTAAAAAAGAATTTAATGAATCATAGCAACGACTAAACCTTTTTGATGAATACTAAGACTAGATTACTTCAAAGGAATTCTCTCTCTTTCTGCTTTCATATCTTTCTCTGGCTCTCTCTCTCTCTCTGGCTCTCTCTCTCTCTGGCTCTTTCTCTGAGTCATTAAGACATCATTACCCAATAATAAATAATAACCAGGAGAAGCCGGGATGGTTCAGTGGGTTAAGCGCTCACTTTGCAGCCCTGGGAACTGAGGATTGAGTTCCAGCCCCGGCCCGTGGGGAACCATATGCTGAGCTGGGGAGTGCCCTCAGCTCAGTTCTCACCGGGGTAAGACCCCGGCCCAGTTCCTGCCCTGTGCAGCCCCGCACCCACCTGTGGAATAAAACTATGTAGAAAAACCAATGATGTGTAACTATGGAGACTGTTCTGGGCCCTCCCCCTTCTCTCTGTCTCTGTTTCTGTATCTCTCTCTCTCTCTCTCTCTCTCTGTCAAAAACAATAAAAATAAAAAATAATAATAATAATAAAAAGAGTAACTGGCCTAAATTTTACAAGCTGGTGTTAATTGAATACCATTTAGAAATTTAGAAATGTGGTCTTTATTTTATTGCTTGTTTTTGACAATTTTGCCAATAGCTAAATTATTAATGTACTTAGTGGTCCCAAAATGTACCTAAGAAGAGACAGTGTTCTTCAGCAACTAAAACCTGCCAAAGAGTGAAGGTAGTTAGGACCTATTAACTGCTATCTCTTGTTGTCCGCTCTATTTGCTATAAGAAAACCTGAAATTTTGCATGAACTCAGCTGAATTGTTATATAAATAAAGGTAAGCATTTGCAATATCCCAGTGAGAAAAATAAAAATATGTAATCTGAAAAATTAAAAGACTGGAAAGTAATTTGTAGATATGCATCAGTCAGAATATTTAAAAATAATATGTCTATACGACTTCTACATTATTTCCTTATTGACTCTTCACAAAACAAAGAGATTTTAAAATATCATCTCCCGATGTCTGAAGTAATGCATACTATCAGATGTGGCCTAATGTAAATAGTATACATCATATCAATAATAAAAAAAATAGAGAAAAAACAGACTGAAAATTAATATTCTAGCTAGGAAGAGAATCTGGTTCATGTACGAGTAGATATGTTTTGCTTTGTTTTATACTTAGTAGTAATGATTTCTTTTGCATGTAAATGAAATGGTTTCAGGCAAAGCATAAAGTTTTCTTTCTATTATATTATTTCAATGTTGTTTGAATTGATGTAAATTTTATTTTTTTTACATTATCTGGTGGCTTTAAATCTGTATTTAGAGCATCTGCAGAATCATCACATCTTCTAAGCAATTGCTTTTGAAAAAAGAATGGGTTTCCCCATAATTAGAAATGTGTTCTAATTAGGGTTTGGGCATTTATATAAGTTTTAAAAAGAGTTATATCGCTAAACATTGTTATTAAATGCTTTAAAGTATGTTTTTGTGAATTCAGTCACAATACACCTCCCCTTAGAATATAAAGCAATCTTTTCTATGTTAAAAACATTATTTAAAGTGGAATGTAATGACCAAAAGTCTTTGCAAGGAAGGCTTGTTTGTCCTTTCTCCAAGTCCTTTATGAAATATTTTTTAAAAGAGAGACAAAAACTGTATCATCCCCCCCTCCCCTCCCCCCCCCCACCAATTAGGTTACTTGCAATCTACTATGGACCCAGAAATTAGAGAAATTGGATATTCATGTTTACCAAGTTAAATGCTAATGAAGAACTCTTGTTTTTTTCATGTTCTCTTTATTGATCTGCCAGTACAATATTTACTTGAGGTTCATAACTTAGGAAAACTTCTTAGTAATTTAGAATTTTATCACTATTTGAAAACAGAGAGAATAAACAGCCTGTCCATTTCAACATATTTAAATTTCACAATTCAGAAATGGCATCTGTGAGGAAGCTTTACGAGCTACTATTTACTGGTACTTGTAAAAAAGCATATGGATCTCTTTCCCCCAAAAGAAAGTGTTTAATCAAGACTGGTGTAGGTAAAGCCTAGTGAATGATTAGGAGACTGTGGTTATTAAGCAGACATTACAGAAGCACCAGGACTATTAACTGTTTTCTGGAAAGGAAGGGCCCTTGATTTCATCTTTTGTTTTTAATTATCTTGAGATATTGTGTTTGACAATTTAGATGCAGGAAAAGATGGAAAACGTGGAAAATCTGGACAGAATTTTTTTTTTTTCTGTTAGGATCTTACTGGGCTAAAAGAAAAATGAAGGCAGAGATATTAGTTGGCTTCAACAAGCAGTTTATGTGTTTGGTTTTTTATAGCAGGAGTCCAGAAGTGAGGGACTTGTGGCCATTGATTCCTGGATGAGTAACTTCAGAGCCAGAATCTATACTACTTTCTTTGTGTTTTGGTGGTAGGTGACTGCCACAGCTCTAAGCACTATATCCAGACAGAAGTAGAGAGACAGGCTCCATCAGCATTACCTGTCCTTTCCCAGAATTCCT
>PVKE010023294.1:0-15960 GCA_004027555.1 Craseonycteris thonglongyai
TTGTGGCTCAGCTTTTGACTGCCAGTGTAGCTGGCTGCCCAGTTGACTCATAAACACATCACATACCAAAGAGCTAAGTGGAGACTGGAAGCTTGACAAAGTGCTGACCTGTTCGTGGCAGGATGATAAAAAGTGTAAAGTTGGTTTATTCTATTACAAAGCTTCTCTCAGTGTTCTTTGCCCCATCCTACACCTATTCCCCTACCTGTGTGGCATGCTTCTATACTCTATCAGCATTCCTACATAACTCAGCAAATTCAGCCTCCAGAATTAATTCTAGCATCCTTTACCCAATTAGAATATATACGAAGCACCTTTTATGTGCTAGCACCTGAGACTACAACAGGAATCAAGACACCATCCCTGCCCTGAGGGAGCTTACCTGACACCTTAGTGTGAATTCAGTCATGTGCTGTCTTCCCAGGAGGCTTTGGAATTAAGCCTTCTTTCCTGTAAATTAACTTTCATGTATCAGTAATTAGACACTAGTTATAATTTAATTGACAAAAGAGACTTCCTGGTGCTGTCTCAAAGGTCGCTCTCCCTCCCTTCTTCTCTCTGTCTCTCTTGCTCTTTCTCATCTTATATGCATAGACACATTCTCAATACCTAGATTAAAACTTTACCAGGACAATATTTTCTTATTTGCTGCAAAAAGAAAAGTGAATTGAGTGTCAAATTCACTGTACTACTTATCCAATGAAGAAATCTATAATAAAACGCTTTTCCAATGTGAAATACAAGTTGCATAAAAATGAGAAATATCTAAATGAAAACAGAGACAGAACAGCACTGTGGGAAATACATTTTGAATCTGTATACACACAGTGAATAACTTAGTGATGGCTACAGACTATTCCAACCTTTATCTTCAGAAGGGTGCAATTACTCACAGCCATGTGGTGTGTGTGAATTATCATTACTCACTTGTGAAAGCAAACGTGCAAATGTCACTGGAGGCACAAATAGTCACGTAATATAACTCCACTTTTAATAGAGTTTTTGTGCTGACACAGTAAATTTTAAAAGATATCATTTTTATGCATTAAAGAACCTGCTTGATTACACGGGAAAGGAAAAAGGAAGGAGAAATAATATGAAAAACATGGAAGAAGACAGTAGGGAAAGAGACAAAAAGTAGAAAAAAAAGATAAATATTAAAAATCTACTGAGTGGTTGGTAATGCTAGGTGTTTTTACATAAATTACCTTATTTAATATTTATTTTTACCCATAAAATAAGCATATTTATTAGATTAACTTCTGTGTTAGTATTTTCCAAAGAAACAGAAACAATAGAATGTATGCATGTATGTATGTATGTATGCATGCATGCATGCTGAGAGAGATGCAGAGATGGAAATAGAGATACAAAGAGAGAGAAAATTATTTTAAGAAATTGGCTCATAAATATCTTTTTTATTATTTAATTTAAAATAATACATGTTGTAGTATTTCTTTTGTGTGCATGTGTTGTAACCCATTACATGCACAAGAAAAGAGGTGGGAAAGCAGTTAATTGAAAGTTTACAAAGTTCCCTTTTCAAAATTCTCTCCAAAGGACAAGTTGGGCCTCTCTTTTGCATTGTGAACACCTTCCTACATCTCAGAAGTGATCAACATATTAACTAACAATCATAATTCTCTGGTGTTGATAGAAGTAAATTTTAATTCACCAAATGCTTGTGTTCCCCTTGAGCCTACAATTGTAATTTATTGTAGGTACATAACTGTTTCCATGCAGTCTGCGGCTCCCCATTCTTGCCTACTTCATATCATCCACCATCCCTCTAGTAAACTGATTTTTTTAAAGACTTATTTTATTGTTTGAGAGAAAGACAGAGAGAAGGGAGAGGGCCCAGAGCTGTCTCCATAGTTGTACATCATTAGTTTTGACATAGTTTCATTCCACACAAGTGTCTGTGGGGCTGGGCCAGGCAAGAACAGAACTGAGGGCCTTCCACATGGGAGGCATGCCCAGTTAGGCATGCCCAGTTAGGCATGCTCCAGGTCAGCATATGGGTTTGAACAGGTCAGGGCTTGAATTTGATCCCTGAACCTCATGGTTACAAGGCAAGCACTCAACCTGCTGAGCTATCCCACCATCCCTGTGCATTCATACTTTAGTAGCTTATTCAATTATTTTCTCCTCTAGAAAGTCTTTCCTGTCAGTTGCCCCTGTATCTAATCAAATGGTAGCATTAATTTTCCCCTTTTGCATACCCCTTGTGCTCTGTAGGATGTGCCCCCCTTTAACACTTTATAGCGCTCGTTTGTTACTGGCCGATTCTGAGCAGACATATCTTTCTTGGGGCCAAGGACTGTATTTTATCCATCTTCTATTCCCAATGCCTAGAGTGTACCTGGAATATATTAAACAATTAATAATATTTGATGAATAAATGAATGACAGAGCATATCATCATTGCTCCCAAACACGCTTTGAGCTAGTAATTTCTTCACCGGAGAATTTGCCATAATGGCTGTCAGTCTTAGAATCAGAATGCACATTACAAACAGAAAAAATTTCAAGAACTATCCCGACCCTCAAGTTACAAATAAAACCTTGGCTCGCAAAGATTACTTTTCTAAGGTGACAGAAACTATAGGCACCAGTGATTGGCAAGATCTGAATTTACATCTCCCAACAATTTATCAGACATTCTTGACCCTCTACTGGACTGTTTCTCTTAAAAACAAAGTATAAAGTGCATTTCCTTCCAAAGACATTGCATATTGACATATCTATTAATTCACAATGGCCTCTTCTGACTTACTCATAATCAATGAGCTTGTTATCAAAGCGTTAATTCTACATTTCTCAAAGATTGTCACTTTCTTAAAAATGACTCCTTGTGACACACACAGCTTCTTCAAGAGATATATTCAGATTTTAGGGTTGCTATTTTTATACACAAATACTGAGTAAATACACATAATGCTACTTTTCTGGCATTATGTCTGGCATTATGGGTGATGTGAATAGGTGTAGAAAATATATACAGTTTACCATTGTATGTTTTTTTTTCAATCAATAGTATATCAGCTGCAGTGCCCACATTGTACTGTACACTTACAGGTACCGTTGGTTACTCTTTACTGGGTCAGCCTCAACCATGAAAGTAAAATTTCAATGAAGCAAACTTACCTACACAAGTAGAGATCATTCTAATTCTTGAGCATTGAGTCTTTTATGATTTAATAGTTAAAATAATCATCTATAGATCTTTAATTCCACTCAGGACTTTCATCATATATGTACAGGTTCACCTTAGCAAGAATAGTTTGAGATTCAAGATTATCAATGATGGGATGCAGCAGGAAGGTATTTGCTTTTAATGTGTTTAAGATACATTTTAAAATCTGAATGGCCAATTTCAAGAGAACAATTTAAGTTTTTGTTTATATTTTTACATTTGCTGAGGTTTAAAATTTTATATGAAGTCAGCTTAAAAATGACAAGGAATGATTAGCCTTCAAATGACAAATTAAAGTGTAGGTTTGGAGTTGTTAGAATGTCAGTCATTTTGATTGATAAATTTCACTACTGCATTAAGCTTTAAATTTCTATAAATTTGACTGCCAGTTGAAGTCTTTAATGTAGTCTCCAATTCTCCACAAATGTCATTTTCAAGAGACGATAAAAAATGCTGTATGGTTGGTAATGGAGGTGTGTGCATACTTTGGATTTGTCTTTGGGTCACTTTCATAGGAATAACTGACCTTCATTTTACTGATCTCAACAGAATATTGTCACTTAATACCAATACACTAAGAAAATTGTACGTAAAATTGTACCTAACACAGAAGCTAAAAGACAAAAGGAACCCTAAAAATTATCAAACACAACCCCAAGCATATCACAAGTAGAAGTGAATGGACACATTGCTAGGTAATGCCACCTGAGACCAAAACACAAGTTTCCAAATTCTCATTCTCCTTTGTTCCCTACGCACATGTTTTTTCATTCCCGTGCCCTCATATGACAAATCTTTTTTTTTTAAGTCTTAGGTATAATCCTTCTTTAATGATTAGTAGTGCCTGTGTTAAGAAAATGAAATATATATATCATGTGTCTAAACATGGAATTCAGACATATGATTCTATGCCATGTTTTGTGAAAGACTTTTGTTGAAACATTTAATATCAGTCTTGGAAAGCAAAGTAAGAATAGATTTTACTCTTCAACACATTTGATAAAATATATTTGTCCATCAACAGTGAGGGAGACTATTGAAATGGCATAACCCTTGGAAGAACTAGAATGCAGTGTAGTAACCATGAAATGAATTCCTGTCAAAAATACATCTTGAGGATCTAAAAATTAATATGCCTATTTATAAAGCAACTAGAAGGTAGCCTGTATGTATAAATAGGAGAAGAGGCAAGAGTCAATATCTATGTCATCTGTATTGTCTTAAGTTTTAGAAAAATAAAAATGCTCAATAGAAATGCAGAACTATATTTACAAATAGGTAAAGTTAACCTAAAATTACTGGGGGAACAGGGAAGTTCAATGGATGGCATAGATAATTTACAGAATACGTACAATTGGATGATAAATGTAAGAAGATATGCTCAACCTCACCAGCAACCAGGCAAAAGCAAAATAATATACAATTCCTCATCCAACTTACTGTAAAAATTAAAGATAGACAATAATTCCTGTTGAATATTTTATGGGAAATCAGACTTTAACTTCTGGAGCAGGAGAACATGTAAATAGGTAGAGCTTTTAGAGAACAATTCAGTATCAATTTTAAAGTGTACATGACCCTCTGACCAGGCAATTACATTTCCAGGAATCTCTCCTTCAGAAATACCCACATATGTACAAAGCTACATCTTTTTTTTTTTTTTAAGTTTTATTTATTTATTTATTGACAGAGAGAGAGAGAGAGAGAGAGAGAGAGAGAGAGAGAGAGAGAGAGAGAGAGAAGGGGGAGGGCCCAGAGCAGTCTCCATAGTTGCACATCATTAATTGTGACATGGTTTCATTCCACACAGGGGCATGTGGGACCATGTGTGACTAGAACCAAACCTGTCCTCCCACATGGGAGGTAAGAACTTTTAGCTCTGAGCTATCCTGGCAGTTACCAGTTGTGCTGCAGTTCAGCATATGGGTTTGCACAGGCCAGAGACGGAGCCGGGATTCAATCCATGGTCTCCGGTGTTGCAAAGTGAGTGCTTAACCCACTGAGCCATCCCAGCTTCCCCAAAGCTACATCTTTAAAAACGGTCATTAAAGCACTGTTAAAGTAAGACTTTAAAAGCACTTAAAATGTTTACAGGTCAATATGTTATAGTGCCTACACATGGAATACTACAAAGTCATTAACAGAAATAGGGAGAATATACATGTGCAAATGTGGAAAGATCTAAAAGATATGCTAAGAAAAACAGCAAATCACAAAACAAAATCCCATTTACATATTTTTAAAAACTGCACCTGTATGACCAGATCTATAATTTAAAAGTAGTATGTCTATGAATAAATGTGTATAGAAAAGGTCCTAGAAGTATATACAACTAAGTGTTAATAGTAATTGCTTTCTGATAAAGAAAATAGAAATTGAATGCAGAAAAAAACACATTGACTTTTACTCTCATATAAAAATAAATTGTTCAAATCTTTTTACAACAAGCATCCATTCATATATACACATTTAAACTATTTATATTAATCAAGGGCTGTTCTGTCAATTCATAGAAGTTACCAGTAACGAGCACACAAATTATTTATATGTAACAAGGAGTGTCAAATTGTCAGAGAATTCTTAAACAAGTTTTCTAACAGGATATATATCAATTTGTTTATATAATTTAGACTCATAACCTATAAAGAATTTGTGAAGTATAGGAAATCTTCTATTGAAATCCTGTCATTACCAAAATTTCCAAACTACTAGAGCGCAGATTAATGGGAATTCACTGAAATGGTATCATTTGTATTCTGGATGTTGGTGAAACATAAGACTTCCTCTTAACTATTTAAGATATTCACAACTATTAAGTTTTCTCTAATATGAATTAAGCATATTTTGCTTTTTAAAATTATTTGATTCTGCTTTTGGGAATCTTTTAATGTCTTAGATAAAGTAGCTAGACTCCTGATAGCCAACCTTTAATTATTTACCAAAAAAGACCAAAAACATTGAACCTATTAGTATAGAAAATAAATGATATAAATCAAACTAAAATTGGAGAAAAGGCATAATTCTAAAATAGTATCCAAAATTAAAAATATTTTAAATCAGTTTTATTCATAATGTAACAAAAACTAGCTCTTATGAAACAGTAAACACATAGAAAAATATTAGAAGAACTGACAAAGTAGCAGATAAAAGTAACACTTGCAATGGGCAAGACAAAAGATAAATAGTAATCATATGTGAAAATGAGTACCCAATTAGGAAAAGATAACTAACCTAATAGATTTGAGCTATAATTTTTAATGTGAATTTTTGTTTGTTTGTGTTTGGCATAGAACACGATCTTCACCTCACCACAATATTCCTCTACTCCCCATTGTTTTACACCTGCTCAGTTCCTTTATTTGCTTCCCCTACTTGGCCTCTAAAACAAATGAAGTTTGGAATCCTGAGCAAAGAATATGTACAGCTATTTTTTAGATGAAAAAGATGAAACATACATCAATTTAAAGAACATACTATTTCTCATTCAACAATTTGGCAAAAGTAAAAATATGGACATTAACTAACATTGGCATGGTTGCGAGAAATTGGGAATTCCTTATTTTGTTACATTGCTATTATCTTTTTGGAGGACATCTAATCATCATTTATTTAAAATGTTACATATGCATCACCTTTGACCCAGAGATTCCACTTTCAGATATTTACCATAGGAAACATGCAAATTCACAATGATAGTAATTGAAACATTTTTGGTGATAGTTAAAGAACAGGAATAAATATTCACTGAGAAAAGAGTGGTTGAATAAGTTCTATAAAAATAAAATATTGAGTACTAATCACTCATTATACAGGATTAAATACATCTATACTATTCTATGGGGAAATGTTGCAATAAAATATACACACACTGCAATCTTGCTCTAAGTAAACTAAGCTAGACAGTTCTATTAGAAACACCATGCAAATGGAATCTAGCTGGCCAACCACAGGACCTAATCCTGCTGGCCAAGAGAATTCGCCAAATATGAACAAATGCCCAGGTTAGACCAAGAAAAGACACTCCTCCAACTACCTTCCCTTAATGCAAATAGAAGTGCTCTTTAAAAACTCCAACCCACTGTGGACAAATAGCCAATAAACATATGAAAAAGTCACTATTTCATTGGCCATGGGGGTTGAGGGGGAGGGAATTAAAACCAGAATTCAGTACCATTACACATACAAGAGAATGGCTAAAATTAAAAAGAGGAGTCATTTTTAAATGTCGGTGAGGGTGTTCAGCATACACGATGGTAAAATAAAGTTGATTCGACCACTTTGGAAACTTGTTGGACAGTGCCTATCAAAGCAGATCATTTACACATCCTCTGATGCAGCATATATTCAACCAAAATGAGCACACCTGAATATTCATAGCAGCACTATCACATCAGCTCCAGACTGGCAGCTATCCAGATGTCCATTTGCCAAGGGTGTAACACATAGTGTTAGAAAGGAACTCTCTAGATTTTAAATATAAGTAATTTGGATGACCATAAGAAAGGAAAATCTGTCTCATTTATAGACTTCCAGTAACATAGAGGAGATGCCTGGTTTCTGTGTGATGTTTGCACTTCTAGAGAACACTGCAAATGAACAGGGAACCGATTAGGAGAGTGGCTTTGTGCAATCTGAACGTACTATTTCGTGACTTGATCCTAAATAAAGTAACCCACTTAATTTTACACTGCATGATGATAATAACCATCTTTGTTTTTCAATAAGAAATGAATGTTGCATTAATTATTATCATTTTAGAATATATCAATGTTTCAATAAAAATGGCTATGCTGATCAAAATATTTCCTGTTTCATTAAAACTATGAATTCTTTCTCATAACTGCAAAATGAGCAATAAATGCTGATAGCATAGCACAGTCAGGATTGTCCATTGGATAAGGGTGATTTTTCTTGAAATGTGTTATACGAATATATTAAATATTTGATGGTTAATAAAAGCAAAATATCATTCCTTTCCACTAAGCTGCCTCAGATATCAATTACAGAAAAGAGATTTGCTAAGCTAATGGTTTTTCTAAGTAGCCACAAATGCTTCTTTAATTCCTGATGTGTCCTTTGTTCCTCAGGCTGTTTCCAATATTCAGTGGCACCACTTTGTATAGCAAGGCTTTACTTAACAAGCCTCTTTATTCTGTCTTGGATTTCATACTGCTGCTTCTAACAATGAGTGCTCAGTGAACACTCCCTCCGACATGAAAGCACTGACATGAAACCAGGACTCCTTGTACCTCTCCATTCTAATTATGTGATCTCCAGGCTAGTTTGTCTTAATCATATTTGAGGACTTAACAGTAGTTGTAAGGAATATAGCTCCTCATCTATTGTTGCTTGCAAACATTATCTAGCATATTCTTTTAATGACTCACTTCTCCTGGAGTCCACACCCTCTGCAATCCCTCTTGCTCAGTGATTCTGGGATTAGCTATGTGACCTTTGGTCAATGGCACATTAGTCAAGGCAATGCATACAGAAACTGGATAAATGCTTGTGCATTAGGTCTTAACTTTTGGGAGATTCAGCTGCCAATTGGAGAGATGATGTGAAGAAGAATTAATGTGCTTTGGCTGCCAACTCTAATCAACTGTCAGATGTGTGAGGGAAGCCATTCAAAAACCAGTCAGCTCCATCCTACCTGCTAAGTGACCACAAATGCATAAATGAGTCCAGCCAAAAGCACATGGAGCAAAGATGAAACCATCCCAGCTGAGCCGTGTCCACATTGCTGACCTGCACAACTGGGAGCAAATAAGTGGCTCTTGTTTGAAACCATGAAAAATGACTTAGCTTCCACTCTCTTTCCTATTCTTGTGAGCCAGAATAGGGACATGCAACTGATAAGCGAGGTTCAGCTATATGGAAGGAGACAACACTTAGAGGAAACTTTTGGGACAGAAACAAGGCATGTTTTATCTGACCAGGACAGAACAAATAGTGGGTGACAAGCATCTTATTTGGGGCCATTGTGGCTAAATGATGACTGGTATTCTAATATAATCACAACACAATATCAATATGTCACCACCTGATATTAAATCTAATTTAGTGGGGATGACACCAAATTGTTTTAATTGTTTACCAGCTGAATCAGTTCTCAAAATATAAATCATGCTTGGGGACAATAGTTATTCTTCCTTGCATCCTGGTTTATAGGATACTTGTACAACTAAATGTATTTATAAATGCCTGATTACTATAACTAAAAAAAGTTATTTGAGGACATATAATGCTTTGTAATCCCCCATCACCTCAGCAGATAATTGATCCATTATCGACATTATTGACTGACCTTGACAGTGCTTTATCTTTTTCCTTCATTAATCCATACATTTAGCAATCTTTTACTAAGTGTATTTCCTGCGCTCAGTATTGAGGTAGATAGTGACAGACAGTATAAGCAAGGTCCTCAAGGGAGAACTTCTATTCTAGAGGAGAAAAACAGCAAAGAACATTTAAACAACAAGAAAACTAAAATATAAGAGTTCTTAAGAAATAAACAAAATGATTTTAAAAGGGAAAGTGCTTAGACACAGAAAGAGATTCATTAGATGGGGTGGTGTCAACAAAGACTTCTCTTACAACAGGATATTTAAGATCAGAAAAATGACAATCTTCCAGGTGTAGTCATCACAGATCACTGTAGGTATAAATGTTTCTGCAACAGTAACTACATGTCAAATGTGACCTCACTTTCACACATTGTCAGTCAACAATGAACACAGCAAGGGAAGGCAATACCCTATTGTTATAATCAATGCAACTTGGCAATTGATTGAAAAATATTTGTGATTAAGATCCAAGATGGCAGAGTAGGTAAACACAGTGTCTGCTTCCTTCTGTGAACACATTAAAATTACAAATAAATAATAGAATAATCAACCTGGAGAACCATCTGAAGTCTGGTTGAATAGAAGTTTCATAACTAAGGAGATAAAGAACAAGCCACGTTGAGACTGGTAGAAGGGTTAGGGATACAAAACAGGCTGGCCCCAAACCTCTGGTGGTGGTAGAGAATCAGGAGGGATGTCTTGGCCATTGAAGTTCCCCCTAGAGAAGCAAGGGAGCCCAGCCCCACAAAAGTCTGCCCAGCCCAGAATACTAGTGCCTGAAAGAGGGGATCCCACAACATCTGGCTGTGAAAAACAGTGGGGATTCCAAACACTGGATGGGAAGAAAGGTTGTGGGAAACCCAGGTATCCTCTAAATGTACCAGCACAGATTCACTTACAGACACTTATCCTGGGCTCCAGCAGAGGGACAGTGACTCAGGCTGTTGCAGACATATGAAGGGCAAACTGAGGTGTGTAACTTTGAGGTAAGAGCTGGAAGACAGCCTCCATTTTCCCTGTGTAGGGTCCTCCTCCCATGCAGCCAGCAAGCGGGTGCCATCTTTCCTGTGCTGCATCCCTCCCCCATGACCTTGGCCAAATCTGAGTCTGAATTGGTCTGGTGAGCTCCACTTGCCTTATTCTAGTTACTCAGTGAGAACACACCACACCCAACTCTGTACCATTCAGTCTTTATTAGTTGCTCAATCTTATGGGAACCAGGAGGCCTGGGAGTTTTCTGGTTTTTTGCAGAGCTACCTCCAGGCCCATTACTGGTAGAGCTGAGAGCTGTCTTGGTCCACAGGCCTCTCCCATGTGCCTCAGGTTTAGCACAGAAAGTAAACAAATCCAGATCACCTTATAGCCCCTTCTAGTTAGTCCCCAGCCAGTCACACACAGTGGGTGACCTGAACCTGCAGTAGAGCTCCTCCCAAGAGGTCCCAGAACCAAGATCCTTGGAAGTTGGCTTCAGACCACAGCAGAGCACCATCCAATTAGCCCCACAAGTGGCACACACAAAGGGCAGTCTCAACAAGCACCAGAGCCCACTGGGGCCAACACTGCTCAGAGGTGCAAGCCCCGCACAGTAAGCTGTACACTGTGGACATGGCCCAACCCTGCAGCCCATCAGCCCGAGAGCCAACTCCACCCAGGGATGTGCCAATGGCAGCCAAGACTCAACTATAATAGAAGGGCACACGCAACCCAGAGCAGGTGACCAGGGAGAATGTGCCAGGGCCACACAGGGCACCTACTATATAAGGTCACTTGGCCAAGATCTACATAAACACAAACACCAAGAGGGAGCCAAAATGAGGAAATAAATAAGTCCCAGATGAAAGAACAGGAGAAAACTCCAGAAAAATAAATAAGATGAAGACAAACAACCTACTAGATAAAGAGTTCAAAACAATGGTTATAAGGATGCTCAAGTAACTTAGTGAAAACTTCAGCAAAGAGATAGCAAACATAAAGGACAGAGAAACCATAAAAAAGAAGGAAATGAAGGATGCAATAACTGAAGTGAAGAATGCACTAGAAGAAAAATTTAACAATAAAAACCAATTCAATGTGATAAAAGCAAGGTCCTACAACGATGACTACTCTACCCAGCAAGACTATCATTTAAAAATTGAACAACAGATAAAGAGCGTCCCAGACAAGATAAAACTAAAGGAGATCATCACTGCCAAACCAGAATTACAAGAAATGTTGAAGGGACTTCTTTAATAAGAAAAAAATGTCAAAATTATAAATAATAAAATGGCAATAGCTACATATTTATCAACCACTACTTTCAATGTAAATGGATTAAATGCTCTGATCAAAAGACATAGGAGAACTGAGCAGATAAGAAAACAAAATCCTTACAAATGCTGCCTACAAAAGACTTGCTTCAGATTGAAAGTACACATGGACTGAGAGTAAAGGAATGGAAAGTTAATTCATGAAAATGGAAACAACAACAACAAAAATACTGGAGTAGCAATACTTATCCCAGACTATAACAAGTGACAAAGAAGCACCCAGTAATCCCACTTCAGGGTACTTATCCGAAGAAACCCAAAAAACTACTTCAAGGAGATATGTGTACCCATATGTTCATTGCAGCAGTGTCTACAGTGGCCAAGATGTGGAGGCAGCCTGGATGTACATCGATGGAAGACTGGATAAAGAGGAGGTGGTACATATATATGATGGAACATTGCTTGGCCATGTAAGGGAATGGGTTCTTGCCAATCTACAGCAGCATGGATGGAGCTGGAGGGTTTATTGTGCTGAATGGAGTATATCAGACAAAGAAAGACTGATGCAATGAGATTTTGCTTATATGTGGAATCTAAAGAACAAAATAGACAAGTGGAAAAGAAATGAACTCACAGATACAGGGAACATTTTGATGATTACCAGATGAGGGTGTGGGGGTATGCATGAAAGTGGAGGAAGACATCAAGAAGTACAAATTGGGTGTTGCAAAGAGTTGTGGGGATGTAGGGTATAGCATGAGGAATACAGCCAATAATATTGTCTGGTGTCAGGTGGGTACTAGATTTGTTGATAGGTGGGAGGGGTTGGGGGAAAGGTTAAAAAGGTGAAGAGATGAAAAAATACACATTGATAGTTACGAAAGTCATGGGAATGTAAAGTATGACATAGGGAATATAGTCAATGATATAATAATCACTGTGTATAGTGCCAGGTGGGTACTAGACTAGTCAGGAGGATCACATCTTAAATTACATAAATGTCTATCCACTATATTGTACACCTGAAATTAATATGAAACAATATGGAATGTCAACTGTAATTTTAAAAATTTTTAAAGGGCTGAAAAGGTGACGGGGAAGAAGAGCTCCAAATTTCCAGGTAAAAAACAAATAAATCATGGGGATAGAATATACATACAGCATGGGGAATATAGTCAATAATATTGCGACAGCACAGTAGTGTCAGATGGTTGCTGGGCTTGTGATGGTGATAACTTCTTTTGGTATATAAAGTTGCAAAACTATGGTGTGCCCCTGAAACTAATATAATATTGTATGATATCTCTATTTTCAATAAAAAATATTTTTAAAAAAGAAAAAATATATATTTGTTATTAAGTAGATCAAATTAACTGGTCAGTTTCTTTTTTCACTTTTCAATTACTTGTGATGAAGTTTTATAAAAATATAAGTTTATCTTCATGTTGCTGTTACTTCTACTCAGCAGTCTATTTAAATATTATTTATGATAAAACCAGGCTTGATCTCTAAATCACTTTGCTTGCATCATGGATCCTTCTAATAACTTTGAGTTGATAATATTTACAGATGTATATTGTAATGTACCATTATTTAGGTAAAAAAAAAAAAAAGGAAGTACATTATGAAATGCCAATTCCAGAATAAGGACAGATGTAGGTTTGTTTTGAAGATCAAAAGAGTGTAGAGCCCTCGACTTTTAACATTCACCTCATTAACCTGAGCCTTTTCCTCGTTTTCTTCTTAAAAGTTTTTGTTTCACCCTAGAGATGTTACATTGATATTTTGGAAATAAGAGAGAATTCTCCTTAGACACATTTTTTGGCTGAACAAAGTTCAGAGAAAAGAACCACATACATCATAAAAATAGAGTATGGTATAGAACAAAACTGAGTACAGTAACAGCTACTTCACACTTTCAGAAAGTTGATTCCAGCATGGTTTGCAATTACAGAAACAGAGAAACGCAAGCTAATTAGTTATTGAGTCCCTAAGTTCTTCTGTAAGGAAAGCCATCGATCTTTGCCCCCAGTAAGTTATTTTTATACAGTCGCATGTGCAAGCTAGTGGGTGACAGGCCACCTGTGGGATCCTCCTTTCAAGTTTGCTCTTTGAAATGAAAATCATTCTCCTTTTATTTACAGGAGTTTTGAGTCTTCCCAATAGTTTGGAATATGGCTATAGTCACCAAGTGAACTATATTTAATTACATATAGATAATTATTTGTGTCACTCAAATGTCTTTAATATTACCATTTCAAAGCCATGTGGGAAGTCTCTTAATGTGCTCGTTTAAATCTTGATAACAAGAGTCCTATGGCTACAGTGATATGCACTAGTTCCTCCAAAATGCTGATGCGAGAAAAGAATCCGGTAAGAGCGTTTAAGAGGAGACATATATGGTCACTATGAGCTTAATAGGAGATTGTGTCTGCTTTCACGTTGAAGATACTTTTATTCTAATGTAGTTCATTTAAGACCTTATGAATTTCTAGTCCAAAGATGCATTCAGTATGTTGAAAATAAGATAAATGTATTTATACATCCCACGTTTTGAATAAAATAAAAAATTCTTATACAGAATGCATTTGATTTTTTAATCCTTTATCCTATTACATTACTAAAACTTCTGACTAAAATTAAAGGCATAGCAATGATTCAGTAGGGTGTCTTTGGAAGTAGAATTAGGGTTGGGATCTCTGACTACTATGCCTATTGATCAAGGCAAGACTATCCACGAGTCTGGGTCCTTGGCCCGGTATTAAGAGTAAGTAATAGAAGCCACAGACAGAAAAGGCCCTGACAGATGACTAGACAACGTCTCCTTTCCCTGCTGTCTGACTTTTGCTGCCTGCTGAGCCCTCCAACATGGAAGGCAATTTCTCCCAAAAGGAGGAGGCCTGGGTCATTCTGCTTTATCAAGTGCATGTGACGGTAAGAGAACAGGAAGGCATTTCATAATGACCCAATCTTTGCCGCTCCCACGGGAAGTTCTGCTCATTTGTGTTATGGCCCAGACTTGATGCTTCAGCGCTCTCCTGAGGGAAGTGCAAGGAGAGAGGGGTCTCGGTCTCTCCTATCTGCAGTTCAGACCCTGCCACTGACCCTGCTTCCTACTGGGCACTTTTCATTCAGCTGAATGGGATTAAACGACCAGCAGGGGTCTTCCTGTCCTTAAGGAAGGAGGTGGCCGTCATCACACACAAGCCTTTTCTGTTCCACATCATGAAGGCTGCTCTTCTAACTATCCTCGTGGTTCCTAGAACCAACACGACGGCCCATCCAGTCTCACAGATCTTTAGACACATGTCTTAAAAGAAAATTGTAATTTGCCACTTCTCACCATCTCCCTGGCTACCACACTAGACAGAGCCTTCACCCTTCTGCCCTTGCTCCCCTGCACACGAGCAATACACACAAACACTACACACGAACACAAGAATCGCCTTTTTGAAATCTCACACCATGCCATCCCTTCACTCAGATCCCTCACGTATCTCCCCACGTCACTAAACTAAAATCCAGCATCCTTACACTGTCTCTCCGTATTCCTGAATACCTTCTGGTCTCATCTCCCACTACCCTCTCACTCCCGTCCTATTACAATGGGCCCTCGTGTTCTGCTAACGTTACATGCCTCTGTCTGGAAGGCTCACCCTTCACCAGACCTCCCCAGAAGGCTAACCTCTCACTCCTTCAAGTCACTGACTGAATGTCATTTTCCAAACGAAGCTTACTCATAATGCCTCGTTCAACACTGCAGACTCCCCCAAGCCCTCAGTCTGGCTTTCTTCTCCCTCCTACCCTACTCTTCCCTCCCCCAACCATGCATATTTCTCTTTACCGTATTTATTGTTTGTCACGTCCCACTAGCATGTACGTTTCAGGGGACAAGGATCTTGACTGTGAGCACATAGAACAGTGCCTGACACAAAGCAAGCACCTCACAAATATCTGTTGCCTAAGCTGTCTCATGTGGCTCTATTTAGCTCAAGGTCTCATCTCAGCTCCTAGGTGCAGTCTGGGTGTCTTCTTCAGCAAATGCAGCCTGGGCTGGCTGCAGCCTTGAACGTTTCCATCGGAGTAATGACAGACTCCCACAGACTAAGCACAATCTGTTCAGAGTTCGCAGGAGATGTCAAAATAAATACTCGTACATAGAAATAACACC
>PVKE010023295.1:0-24783 GCA_004027555.1 Craseonycteris thonglongyai
TTCAGTTTTATATTCCACCTATAAGTGAGGTCATATTTTTCTGGATTCTTTCATTCTGACTTATTTCGCTTAATAAGATGGTCTCTAGATCCATCCATGTTGCCAGAAATGACTGTATTTAAATGAATATATCTTCAGAGCTGCACATTAAGGTGGGAATGTTAAGAAAATAACGCATGTGACTAATGGGTTACACTTCATGGTGAGAAACTGTACCCAAGATGGCAGGTCCGATGTATCAACAGGCATGTTGACATGTGGGTTTCCCCTAGCTCTAATACATGCGTTGGGCATTTGTAACAGTGCAGGCCTTAATTCAAACACAAGCTCCAGCGTATCCTTAGGTAGCAAATTAATTAAAGTTGCTGCTCCTTTGTTATCTTTCTTAATTTGTAAGAGAAATAATGAAGGAACCAACTTCACATAGCTATTGTAAGCCCCCAAGAGAAAATGTATGTGAAGGATTTAAAACCAAGCCTGGGATAAAGTAGATGGCCAAGAAATTATCTCTGTAGTTTGGGGATGGCTGATGCTATTGTCGGGATGGCTAATTTATGTATTTAGACAGAAGAGGCCTGCGGTCCAGGCAAGTAGCCTCAGAGAAAGTAAAGTTATTTGAGGGAGGAAAGTTGAGCAAAGAAATTTTACTTCAAAGCCAACTGAAAACATAATTTCTGCTTCTTCAAAACTGATTAGCATTGTGGACTGTGGCATGAATTCATACAGCAGTTCAATCTATTTTGAGCAAAAACTGATCATTGCTTTTGGAGATAGCATGCACTAAATTGCCAAGTTAATCAAGGTACATCAAGCATTGCATATAAATGCAAATGCATTTTTTAAGTCCAGCAATTCAGATTATTATATTTATGATTAACTAGCTCTTGACAGTATACTTTCTTGAGCTTTTAACAGATTTTCTCAATAAATAAGTTTGCAAGCTTTACAGCAAAACCTGACCATGATTCCTCAGCCTTTATTAATAATTATAAAGGAATATTCAGTTTCTTTAGCACATGCAACCTTTGCCAACAGTTGTCCCATATTCTTAATTTTTACTCTATTTATTAAATGGTAAGTAATACTGTTCCCTTAAAAATATCTTAAGTTATAAAACTTAAAACTTTAAATGTAAAAATTGGAAAAGGTACAAATACTTTTCATGAAGATACACACACACACACACACACACACACACACACATATTTTAAGAAATATGCAGGTTGTTCTATGAATTGATCACTGAATCCACAGATCAGAATGAAAATATTTGGATGAAAAGGGGGAAAATCTTAGATTTATAAACAACCAGAAGGATACAAATGTGGATTAGAGAAACTTCAGCAGAGCAGACTGACTAGTTGAACACTGCCACGGGGGGGTAGGGGGGGGCAGAGGTAGTGGGGAGGGGATACATGTGTGTCTGAAAGACATATCCCTGGAGAGAAATCCAGTCATCGTCACACCAATCCATTGTGCTGGCGACTGCAGATGGTAGAATATTCCCCAGTGTTCTTATGGGGACGATCAAAAGCACATGTAGAACAGTATTTTCTCAAAGAGAAGAGATCATAAACACTGACTTTCATGTGAGATGCCAGAGTCAATGAACAGAATGCTTTGGGCTGATGTACATATAAAGGAGCTGTTATCATTACTAATGACCCGGTCACAGCTGATGATTTGATGGCTATACCAGAGTCCAGAGCAGTTGCCAAACTTATAGGACAGCTTCGCAGTGCTTCAAGGAAGGTGTTTATTCTCAGTTGAACTGTTGTAAATGTGGTTCTTTTAGTGAACGATGAAATGACCCAATAAGATCCTCCAAGCATGAGGCACACTATGTGACTTCATGGTGATGGCATTTATAAAGCCAGAACTCAAGTTGAAATTTTAAAGACATGAGGAATTAAAACCTAATTCCTACAAAGTTTAAAGAAACAGGGGATTAGACCTTAATTCCTACATATAAGAAATACTGATAAATATAACTGGTGAAGGGAAAGAGGAGTTCGTTGTATCTGTTTTTAAGAGCAAATAAATTTTTTTTTTTTTAAATTTTAGCTCAAACTGGGTATGGTCCTATGTCTAAAATGATCTCTAAAAAATGTGAAGGGGATTAACCATGGTTAGCTTACACCAATCAAAATTTACCCTCAAGAAAAGAAACCATCATATTTTTCCGCTCTGAGCTGTCAAACTCAAATATAACATACATTCTATAGGAGGAATGGCATTTGAGCAGGCAAGCAGCATATGCCCTTCAAACTCTATTTATGATCCGAATTAAAATTTCTCTGAAGATGATCTGGTAATACAAGTCCCAGTCCTTCAAAGTACACACCCCAGTGTAATGATAAATTTACCTCTAAAAATGTATCATAGGAAAATAATTAGATAAAATGTAGAAAGATATATATATGAGACTATACTTACTATAGCAATAACTATAATCAATATTTGATCGCATATTATGTTCCAGTCACTAATCTAAACACACCACACAAACACACTCTTTAATATTGAAAGAGCTATTATTATGTACAATTATTACTGCTATTTTATAGGTGAGGAGGTTGAGGCAAAGCAGGGTCAAGCAACTTTCTCATAGTTAATGAGTAATGGAACTAGTGTTTGAGACTAGATAACACTCTTAGCTATGACTTTGGTATAGATATGCCTCTAAATGAATCTAGCATGACATACCCAACATTCTCAATGATCTGTCCCTGGGACCATCTTTTAAACTTGCAATGAAAGCATACAAAATAATTATGTTACTTACAACATTAAAGTATGGAGGGAAAAAAAAAATGTAAGAAATCACCAAGGCCACTGCTATGAACTACTGAAATGATGATCATGCAGTTACTATTACAGACTTTACTTTAACTGACCACCAGTATTGAGAGTAGATTAGAGCCCTGTCAGTTAAAAAATGCCCAGAGTAAGCTGGGATGGCTAAGCAGGTTAAGAGCTCACTTTGCAACCCTGGGGACCAAGGATGAAATCCTGGCCCCAGCTCATGTGGACCCATATGCTGAACTTGGGTGTGATTCCCATGCAGGAGACCCCAGTTTGGTTCTTGCCCCCTGATTTGGCCCCTGGCTCGAGGGGGCATGCCTCCTATGCAGGAGGCCCCCAGCCCATTTCCCCCACTTTTGCGGCCTCCGCCCACCTGTGTGGAACAAAATCATGTTGAAAACTGTAACATACAACTATGGAGACTGCTCTGGGCCCTCCCCCTCCTCTCTGTCTCTGTCTCTGTCACTCTTTGTCTCTGTCAAAAAACAATAAAATAAATCTTTTTAAAAAATGCCCAGAAGATACTTCGATCTGTACTCAGGGAAAATTAATGTCATTTTACAAGGGCCCTTTGATTCCTTCAATTCTTCAGACAGCAACCTCTCAACTAGACATGGGAGGGGTCCACCTTGTTCAAAGGGAAATATCTGTATCTCACCAAAGAAACTATACTTCCTTACAACTTTAGAGTAATGGATTTCATAGTTTGGGCTCTGTAAGAAGCTAAATCAAAACTTGGAATGTTAATTTAAAAGAAAGACCATGATATCATTTAGATGTCAACCTTGTTTCTTTGATGCACTCTGACTTCAGACTGAAAAGGGAGAAGCAGCATTACGAGGCCAAGACCCCATCTGGGATAACATCAAAATTGTTTTGAAGAGATTTCACACAGATGATGGCAAAATACTACTTTCTAAAGAAGGATACCTGACTTTGTAAACTCCTGTTAAATCAACTTAATTTCTTTTCTGATTAAGTAGTCTCCACTACCATCCTTTACTATTCTGTATGTTATTCTAAAAATTGAATTATTTCAATAGTTGTATATTAGACCAATTGATCTCAAATTGACTTGTTCTCAAATGTAAGTTATATCTACTGATATTACCACATCAGAAGTTAGAAATTTTTAAATATGTATTTATTTTAAAATCACAAAATAAACCCATTACACAGGGTCTGGCAGAAGTAACACCCTTTTTTAAGTAGTTTAGTGTGGTTGAGTATGATATTGTTATGTTACAGAATTACAAGCTTATAATTTTGTAATAAAAGAGTTGGTACAGATTACCAGCTCATTAAAAATGTATTTATGAAAAATAACTTTTCCAAAATTAAAAAAGTGAGAAAAGTGTTATTTCTGTATATTTTGCATATCTCAAAATGGCAGGCAGGCTTTAATGAAAGAAAGTCTTATTCTCATGCTGGTTCTCCATTGCATATGCCATTTGGTTGAAAAATGTGTAGAAAATATAGTCTCACACAGATATGTAGTTGGAAAGGGGAAATGTATTATCACAACTTCTAATATTCTTTGATGCTACACCAAAAGTAGAAAGTCATAGTTTTAGAAAAGCTACATTGTTATGTGAATCTGAAACTTACTATATCAATAAAAATTTCATATTCATAACATTAAAATAAACTGATATATCTTGCATTTTGAACAAATCTTTGCACATAAATAATTTTGTAATATTCTGCGTTGGTAATTTGAAAATAATCATTTGCTGAATTATTCAGATTTTCCAAATGTTGATTATTTTCATTTAAAAATATTTAAAAGTCACTCATTAATATCAACCACTCATCACATCAGAAAAGTCTTCAAGTATTGGGATGCTGACAAATTCACAGTAACAGAGACTAGTTCTCCAAAACTGAAACAATGAAAACTTAAATTTTATCACTGACAATATTTCAGTTGTCTTCCTTGACATGACAAACTCACTTTGTCCATTTTTAAGAAAATGTCTAAAAATATCCATTTCTAAACAACTGCAGTTTCTGTCAACTGTTTTTCAAGTGAAAATGGTATGAAATATGGGGGGGGGGGAGCCCTCTAGTTCAGCTCGCAACTAAATTGTACCAGAGCTTTTCTTCCAGACAGTAATCAGACTTCAGGAAGCACAAAAGTGCTTTACGCATATTTCCCATTTTGTCACAGAATATTAACACGTTTTACTCAAGGCCTAAGAATTATCAAAATTCAAAAACAAAATGTCAAAATTCATTATTTCTACTGCTTCATCAAGTATTTTAAGGTTGTTTGCTTGTCTGCTTGTTTTACAGTGTGAGTGAATGGGGTTAAAGAACACTAGGCCGGCCACCGCTGTGATTCATGCTAAGGTGACTATAACATCACTACTTTTGTTGTATCACTAGCACATATGTCAGTCAACAAGGTGAATAAAGCAAATAATATCTATCACTAGGAAAACAGTTGGATCTTCCTGATTCCTTGAGAGGTCCACAAACCACACTTTGAGAGCTGCATTTTGACAATAATAAATAAATGAGTATACATTTAGATAGTACTACTAATGATTTAATCTTTCATTCTTAAATACTGAGAAGAAAAATAAAAGGCACACCATACTCCTTTATTATATATGCCCATTTCTTAACCCTTTTAGTGTGATGAGCCAATTTTTAGCTTTTGCATCTTGGGCAAAAAGTACTACGGGCCGATATATTGGCTGATACGTAGACCATAGTTAAAAGCACTATAACTTATTATATTTTTTCTTGTATGATGTGTGACTGAAATAATTACATTTATTTTGCAGACGACATAAAAATAGTATTACTATTAACTAATTCAATTTACATAAAACTAAAAAAAAACTGCATATGAATATCTAAAACAATCACTTCATAACATTTTTTTCCCTAAGTTGATACATTTTATTAAACGACCCTTCGCATTTCTCACTAGTACTGCCGGCAGAAGGTAGCACTAAGAGGGTCAAGGACACATTGACAGTTGTTAGCAAAATATACCCTGATGTGCAAACCCTCCCTGCATCAGAGTGACACTGAAAAGAGAGTGAAGAATGGGGGCCAAAGAGAGAGGGATACAACAGATAACAAAATTCATCTTTTCCAAAAACCAGTGGGAAAAGTTTTTAAAGTCTACTCAGTACCATGCATTGCCCTGATTTGTTCACCATGTTCCTATTATTCGTTTTGTAAAAATCAAAACAATTAAGTTCATAATTAGAAAAGCCTGCACATAAAGTGACTTCACCTAACCAGAAACAAATTTCTGTTGTCAGAGGTATAAAGGCAAGCATGGAAATATAAACAGTAAAAGTCAGAAGTACCCATGTGGCAAAAGAGCCATCAGCAGGTCTCTATGTTGAGGAATAAGAACGGGGCTTGCCCAAGTGTGGAGAGGCCGGGGCAGCGGATCTGTGAAGCTGCCACTGGCAGCATTTCTGTGCATTTGCAAAGGAAGTGTCACTTACTTAGTAAAATGAGCATTAAAACAGACAGACTACTCAAGGTTTGGAACTTCCTCCGAATGCAGTAATCAGTTCTGATAATTGCTTGCCATTTATGTTTACAAAACAAAAACTTCTCATTATCAGGTGAAAACATGAGAGCTAGATAACTAGATATGTAAGCACACTGAGCAGTCTCTCTCTTCAGAGAGACAGACAGACAGACAGAAGAGAGAGAGGCAGAGATGGAGAGAGGGGCAGGGACAAGAGATAAGAGACAGAGAGAAGAGACAGCAGACAAATTGAGAAAAGACAGAGGAAGACAGAGAAAAGACAAGAGAGAAGGCAAAAGAAACAGACAGAAGAGAGAAAAAGAATGACTATGAGAACAGTTAAAACAATTTAAACCAGAAAAGGAACAGAACAAAGCTTTGCATGTCAGGACTACAACTACTCAGTGTAAATTTGTAATGATCAATATTAATTTTGACATATTAAATAGAGCCCAGCAATCTATTTTCATTTTTAAAATTTTAATATAAATTTTCTTCCATCTGCAGAAATATGGAAAAGCACCTTTAAAAGCTCATGCTCAAATCTCATGAAAGGTTTATCACCTTTTGTCCAAGAATTGCCATAGTGATTGGCAACATGTTAATGTACCCCTTTAGTCACAGTTACATATACTGGCGAGGCCCTCAAAGGATCTATCTATGCAACAATGCTATTGTTCACTTAGACTGTATTAATGAGTTTACGTGATCTGGCCAGACAAGTGTCAGTTTTAACACATTGTCTGTTGCCAAGACAGACATTTATCAGGTCACTTTTGAGGATGACAAACACAATATTTAAAGCTTAACCCAATTTTTATTTATTGAATGTCTCCTTTAGACATTAGGGATCAGCACAAGTTTTAACACACATCCAGGCAAACACACTTTGCCACCATTCCTGCCACTTCTAAATTACTATCGTCAAGCTGGTCTTCTCAAAGTCCTCACATTGGGATTTATTCTGATTCTCTGGAACTGCTTCACAGATGCCATTTCCTCTTATACCCAAGGGGCTCCGGGCACACTGATTTCTTTAGGGAATAAAAGACGCCAAAATCCATTTCACATTCACATGTGTATTAACTAATAATTCTCAAATATTTTACAAAGAGATATATGTAATATACAGTTCTACTTTTTTATAAGAGAATCCATCACCTAAGATAATCTGGTTCTCAAAAGTGTTTATATCAGTGTTGTTTGTACAACAGTTCAACTCTTTAGTTGTTATGAAAGAAGGAACTGATGCTTGTGAACATACTGCTCACTGGCTGGCAGGCAGAAGGAATGCAAAGTGGAAGAAAAATAAGAATGTGTGAGATGAAAGATCACATTAAACGTTTTTTATTGTTAAATTTATTGGAGGTGACATTGATTGATATCAATTACATTGTTTCCAGGTGTACAATTCTACATTACATCGTCTATACATTGAATTATGTGCTCACCACCCAGAATCATCAGCTCACTTTCTATCACCGTATGTTTGATTCCCCAGACCTAATCTCCCCCACCATCTCTCCCACCCGCCTCCCCCCTTACCCTCAGGTAACCACTAAACTATTGACTGTGTCTATTAGTCTTTGTTTCTTTGTTCCTTTCAGTTTTATATTCCACCTATAAGTGAGCTCATATGTTTCTTGATGCTTTCAGTCTGAAAGACCTAAACAGGGACTTCTCTCCTGAAGACATACAAACAGCCCAAAGATACATGAACAAATGCTCAACATCACTAGAAATTAGGGAAATGCAAATAAAAACCACAATAAGATACCACCACTTCACACCTGTTAGAACGGCTATAATCAACAAGACAAGGCATAACAAATACTGGAGAGGCTGTGGACAAAAAGGAACCCTCATACACTGCTGGTGGGAATGTAAATTGGTACAACCACTATGGAAGGCAGTGTGGACATTGCCTTCAAACTCAAAAAACTAGGAATGGAATTGCCATATGACCCAGCAATTCCTCTCCTGGGTATCCACCCCGAAAACCTGAAAACCTTAATCCGCAACGATATATGTACCACAATGTTCATTGCAGCACTGTTCAAGGTGGCCAAGTCATGGCATTCCACTTTTTGACACCACTGAAAGCAGATGACAAAAGCAGAACTACTGGAGAGCTCAGGATGAAAAGAAGAAAGGAAGGAAGAGAGGAAGAGAGGGAGGGAGGGAGGGAGGGAGGGAGGGAGGGAGGGAGGGAGGCCAAAACCCAATATTCTTGCCTCTGCTTGAATTGACTCATAGATCAACACAGAGGCAGCATGGCCAACAGGAGATGGTGGAATTTAAATAGGACATGATTCTATATGCCATTGTCTATTTGCTCTTTATGGAATTACTTGTGCGTCTAGCAATTCAACAAAGAGCTTTGGATCTTTTATTTCCCTCTTCATTTCTTTGCCTTTGAACCTGTAACCCCAAAACTCAAATACTCAGACACACGAAGCTATAGAGTTGACAGGGTATAGTGAGGCTAAGTGGATGGAGACACTACAGTGTTCTCCTTTCCTGTGTTCCATGTTCAGGGCAAATAGACTCAAAAAGCACTGACACAATGATCCAAGTTAGTATTCTGAATCTGAAAAAAAAAATTCATAAAGATAACAGGCTCTAGAGTCAAAGTGCCTAGTTCACCTTCCAACCGGTTCATATACTAACTAAATAACCTTGGAATTGCCTTTGGAAAGCTATTATCTAGTCTCTAAATGTGAATATCCCCACCTGTAAAATGTAGGCAATATTAAATGCCTCAGGAAAAAAGATTAAATGAGATAATATATGGAAAGTGCTTTACCTTCAATAATTATTAGTAAAAACGGGGGTAGGGAGAGAGAAGGAAAAGAGAAGCAGGTACAGTGAATGAGAAAGAAGGAGAGAAAACAGGTACATTCTAGCAAAAAGCGCTTTTAAATATGCTTTTGTTAAGTAAATTCAACTTTCTATTTATTCTATGACAAATACAGAGAAGCATTTTGTGTAAAAATAATCTACAGTTACAATATAAACACTCAAATCTAACTTTAAAAGCATATATTATAAAATAACTATAATAAAAATACATAGGACTATAAGTATTTACTAAACTCCAAATAGCAACTTTGTCATTTAACAAAGTAGGAGAATAAAATACCCACAATGCTTTCAATTAATGGCTCTTACAACATTTTAAACAGTAAGTAACCCAAAAAAGATATACATTATGACAAACAAATAAGATTTTTAAAACTTGAAACTAAAGTATCACAAAACAATATTTACGCTTAAGTGTTTTTTCCTAAGAAACCTCTATTCTGTTATATTTTTATCTTTTCTTTAGTTTCACTTTTTAAAAGATGATCATGACCCCATGAATTGATATCATGACAAATAACCTCCATTAAAAAAAAAGATTTAAACTGTGGTCTGTGTATATTAATTAACTTTAATCCATATTCTCAGGGTGGTGGTTAGCATTTGATGTGGTCTGAACAGGAATAAATCCCAGGGTAGTAAAATTAAGGACATCAAATGTCAATGTCCACAATGGAGAGCACAGTGGATATAAACAAAATCACATTTTGTTGGTGAGATAAGAAATTTTCAATGTAAGTGGCTGGTTAAAATAATCTGCCCTTCCATCACTCAGGTAAAACTCCCTCATGATAAACACTACAGCAGGTTGAGGTCTAGATCCCCATCAGTCCTAAGGTCACTTGACCTCAACAACTTTGGCACCTGACCCAACTACAAGATTGGTTAATCTAGGCTTAAAAATACTGCATTTGCCTCAGAGTAAACTTCAATGCAAGGTGTAAGCCAGGTGCCTATGGGCAGAGAGCACAGCAGTCCCTGAGCAATGGGAAGGAACTGAATGACAGCTTTGTGATGATTTGGCAGTAAATATTTGTACATTTAGCAGAACTTAATCTGAGTTGCTTTCATTGTGCAGGCCAACTGGCTGCAATGCCAAAGCTGAGGGGTAGGGAAGTCATAAAGTCCATTTATCCCTAACTACTACCATGAACTATAGAAATTTACTGGAAAACTATTACCAAATAGCCAAATTTGCTCAAGTCAGTTAACCACAGTTACTTTACTCACAATATTCTGCTGACAAACACCTATAATGACTTCTGTGAGTTTCAATTGGCCACATACCTTACCTAATAAAAGGCCTTTTTCCTTTCTGGGGTCTGAGTCCTGCTCTCCTTAGTCCATCTGTTTGAGATATACTAACCCAACCCCCAGCTTTACATATGTGCACAGGACCCTTGTATCACATCCTGTCAGGTTCAATTAGAGGCATCCCTGGGGTTTTTGCTAGAAAAATTTGAGAACAGTAACATTAGATTTGCAAACACTAAGGTATAATTCTGCTAGGTCACAGAGAACAGAGTAGAGAAATGGAAAAAGTTTGAATTCTAATGTGTAGCCATTTGGGCTACACAGGACTAATGCCAATTCATCCCTTAAACATTTCAGTTATATAAGCAAATAAAAATACCCCCTCCCCTTTTAGATTTTAAGCTGAGTTTGAGTTGTGTTTCTACCACTGGAAACTGAAGATACCAACTAGTGCCTCCTTCCTGGATTCTGCTCCCTAAGGCTTATATAATGAAATTCCAATTTGACATGACAGCCCTTTACCTGCACAGTCTAGATTAGAGCCACTCAACAACAACTTTATCTCCCACTAACGCTGGGACCTCAATCTCATTTTACTCACCATTGCTTGAAAAAGCCAGGAGTGTTGAAACCTTGTTCATGACATTTCTTTTCCTTACAATATATTCCTGTGTGAGTTCTACTTGTACTTAAAAACCCTGAAGAACGTATACAGCCTTTTTAAAAATCTCGACCACCCCTCCTCTTGGGAGCCTCTCAGAGTTTCCTCCCTACACACTGTGAGGCTTTTATGATATATAGACAGAGGTATTATTTAAAGTAAATTCTACGCAGGCAATATATAACAGCAGTGCTCTCAACTGATTAAGCTTGTTAGAGTGTAAGAATGGATGAGCAAGGAAAGAACAAGATGTTGAGGAACTGGTAGGAGTCCATCAGAGGAATCCCACGGTGAGAGGATAAAGGCTTTTCTCAAAGAGTGACAGGAGAAATGAAGAGATGGAAAAGTTCTGAGTGTCAAGGGGCATTGATGAGATTAGTGACAGATTGCCAAGTGGTGGAAATGGCTTAATAAAGATATAGTAACAAAAACTAGGTCTCCTGGATCTCAGCTCAATGTCACCCTGGTATAACTATATACCACACTGTGAGAACTAAAATGATCTGTCACATCAATGAACACTAAATTAGGAATTTCATTCAAGGAAACAAGTGCTTGGCAACAGAAATACATTGGACTATGGTTTTATTTTTGATATTTAAACGACTGTGCTATCTTCAAATAAAGTAGTCATTTTGCCAGAATTTGTGCAAAAATGACATAAAAAAGAGCAATAATATTTGAGACATGAATATGGATGTATTAAGTATTTCAAACCTAGGAGACATACTCTATTAAATAACAATGACACAGCATATCATGAGGCATACAGAAAAATGTATGCACATATAACATGTAATGTACATTTAACTGTACATTTAAATAGTTTACATTTAAGAGTTAAATATACTTTTGAATGTATTAAATTGGTTTCCAAGAAGAGTTCATTTATAGTAGTATATTTTAGACATTTGCAAATATTTGTATTCAGCCCATGAACTTTTTGCATTAACAAAAACGTACTTAGAGAAGAATTTGCATTTCTGAATTAGATAAGAACTGGAAATAGGTTATTCTGCTTTCCTAAGCATGCTTTCAATCTTTAGGTTTACTTTTGAAACAAAGTGGTGTATAAATTTCAGTTCTTTCATTTCTGCTCTCTTTTCTGCCTGCTTTCCCTTTCCCTTGGTCCTTTTTCTTTTTAAACTTCCCTCTTTCTGGGAATTCTATTACTGGCAAGCAGTTCTGAAATAACTATTTTACAAAAACATGTATCTGAGTGCTCTTGAGCTTCATTCCTCTGCACTGAAAATCAATCATATAACCAGATATTTTAAAATAAAAGGAAGTGGTTCTGATTGGTTCTTTATCCAACTAAACAGTACCACAACTCTGCTATCCTCATGGCTACAAGAGGCCCCCAAAGGAGACGTGAGATGGGCACTGAATCCAAATAAAATTTTCCAAGATATGAAAAGTGACTCATATATCCAGTTTGGAAAATCATTTATCTCAAAAAGTTAGTGACTAAGGAAACAAGTAACAGATGGGATTACCTGTTTTGGAATTAGTTTAATGTTTCAGTCCATACAAATTACAGACATGCATACCAAAATCCACACACCGCCTCCATGCACTTTCAGCTCTAGTCAGTGTTAGAGTTTCCCATCTCAATTTCCAGTCTAGTTTTTGCATGCTGTCTTTGCAGCCTGGAGCTCTGGACAAAGCCTGATGATAGTGATCACCTGCCTCAACGATATCTAAGCATCTAACACAGGATTTCCAGTTGCTGAGCTCCATTCACCCACTGGGATCCCTGCTGCCCCCCATAACCCCTGCAGCTATGCTGCTGCTCTGAGAAAGCTGTGCTTCGTACCCTGGCTTTGTCACTATTATGTACCTCTGCAGCCAGCAGGCAGAAATTGGGGGCAGTTATCTTCACCCAACACCTAATCTGCTTAGCCCTTTACAGTGTATTCTGGGCCATTTCCACTCACTTCATCACACCTTCCCTGTCTCATGTCTTGCCACTGTCCCAAGATACAGGAAACCCAGTAAGTAAAACTGTACCAGATACATTAAATAGTACATAGAAAAGTGTGTGGTGAACAAACTGCATCCCATCAAAAAGGTCCAAACAAGTCTGGCATTACCAAAGACAAGAACACAAAGTGGTAGGAGATGAGAGTACTACCAAAGGAGACATCTGGGTTTTTAACCCCTTGACATATGAATTAAATAAAATTTTATATAAGCAAAAACACTATTTATTTTTCAACTTAACATTTGTGGGTGCAATACCTAGTATTGGATTCACATCCCTGGTAAACATTTATTCCAAACCTGGAAGGTTTGGTAGTTATAAATTGCACATACCCTAGCCGGCCTTTGAAGTTCATCAGTGACTCCTCTAGGGAAACTCCTCTTCCAGAGCACATAATTGTTCAAACTTATTCAAATTTCGACTATACTTTGCACTTTTGTATTGTCTTCTTTACATACAGTCTCATTATCCACAAAGTGCAGAAAGTGTGATATATCCAAGAAACATGAGAGACATTGTTTTTTAAAATATCAGTGTCTGTAATATTTCTTTTTGACCAGTACATATTTATTTTAATTTTTGTACTTGTGACATTATGATACATAATGGAAGGTATGCTTTCATTTCACCACTTATTACTGGAAACCACTCCTCATACATTTTCCGAGTTTGGGTCCTTTATCTTTTGACTTGCATATCTATTTGTTTCTGCGGTTATCATTTCAAAAAAATCATCACTTAGTACTTGTTTCAAAACACAAAGAGGTATAGGATTTGCTCCTACTCTTCACAAAACTAATGTGTTTATACCAGCAATTTTGGTAAGTGGTTTTATATTTAGAATATTTTCTTTTTCTTCCCAATTCCATTCTTCATGTCCTACATCACAATCATTGTTGCTAGATATAGGTCTAGCAGGTTTATGAACATTACATTGAATTTGAATCTTTTGTTGAGGTCAGCGGTACAAATTTGTGGAATATCAGTCTCACTATTTTCACTCAAATACCCCATTTGGCTTTCTGTGTGACTTTCATACAAATTCAAAACAGACATCTTAAAGGGATTATTTCTACAGTTCACACTTTGACATCGAATATATATAATTATGTCTTGATAATATTTGCATTATAGGGATGCCGGAATGGCTCAGTGGGTTGAGCACTTGTCTTGCAGCTCCTGAGTCCAAGATCATATCTTGGCCCCTGTCCGTGCGGACTCATATGCTGAACTGGGGTGTGGCTTTAGTTCAGGTCTTGTTGGGGCAAGCTTCCCATGTGGGAGGCCCCCAGCCCCGTTCAGTTTCTGCCTTGCCCAGGCCTGCGCCCACCCGTGGAGTAAAACTATATAGAAAACTAACGATGCACAACTATGGAGACTGCTCTTGGCCCTCCCCCTTCTCTCTCTCTCTCTGTCAAAAACAATATAAATAATAAAATATATATATTTGCATTATAACTGCACTCAAAGCAAATTAAATTTATGCACATTTCAGAGATATCAATGTTTAACAATGGCTTAAGAAACACATGCTATATCCATATAGCATATACATATATGCTATAGTATATACATATAGCATATACATCTTTGTATGTTAAGGTGTTAATATTGAGTACATGGTAACATGACCTTTATACACATAGAGCCATGGCAAGAGCATAATATTAATTTAGAATGTTAAAATCACCCCACATTACTATGAGTGCTTTCTGGAAAAACTTGTCATCAATTAGTACTCATACGTCTACAAAGGTGTGATTCTGGAACTCTATCTACTTTCCTGATGTTATCACTTTTTGATAGATGACTAACAATGAAATAAATCTTGGTGTCTCATATTATTCTTTTAAATAATAAAACATCATTTCCATAAAGAATAGTGGAATTTATCTGCTTTGGGTCAAGAGGGGCTATTAGAATTATCTTGTGAGGAATGACAGGTATGTGGAAAGTTTAACTATGAATTAGTTTTACCTACTTGGATAACATAATGCTCCAAATGGAGCCACTCATCCTTGTGTCTTTATAACGCACATCAGAGCTGAAGTTCGTTCAGCATGCCTGCAGAGCTTTGCTCAAATCTTAGAACAAAGTGTGGGCAGTTCAAAGCTTGCCAACATCTATTTATAATCCATATGAAGGCTTTTGTAGTTCTCCGTGGATTTGAAAATTCAAATACAGTATAATACTGCAAGGGTTGTCCATTCTCTCTCACTAAACTGTTTTAATGATTACCCTTATAATTATTTTTTGCTGTAAGCTGAAAAGAAATTTATCACTTTCTTCCATGAGTGGATAGAGGCAAGGTAAATGAAAAATGAGCACTATAGCCAGGCCAGGTGTTGGACTATCTTAAATGCCAAAATAAAGCACGTAGAGCTTATACTCCAGAGCCAACACAGGTCTATGGGAAACTAATTTGGTGATCATATGTAGGGTGGATTACAGGTTAGAGTAATACTTAAAAAAAAAACACAATTCCGGAAGAAAATGGAAGTCTGGATTAGGTGTGTGGTAAGTAAGGAAAAGAAAAGTAAGGGACAGACCAGAGTGTAAAATTAAAAACAAACTAACCCAAATACTTTGCTCTCTGTAATTTCTATTTCTTCATAGACTATTCATTTGACTCAAATTTGGCTCAAATTACGCTACTTTATACAGTATTCCCCATTGTCCACAGTGGATGCCTGAAACCACAGATAGTACCAAACCTTACATATACCATGTTACAGACATATGGTGAAGTTTAAATTATAAGTTAGGCATAATAATGGATTAACAATAATAATAAAATAGAACAATTATAAGAATATATTAGATGTCAGTAGCATGGCGGGTGAGAAGGCTTCTAGGTCTCTCCCTTTGAAGTTACAAGTTGGGCAGCTATAATCTAGCAAACGCTATTCAACATGAGAACCTGTCTGAGCATTGAAGCCATGAAGGTAGGTGTATAGGAATGTACAGCAGTGACGGGCAGAGACCAGAGCCACACATGCAGTATGGCACTTCCTGTGACACCAGCGGATATCATGGCAGTGAAAGGTGGGACTGTAACTCCCCCTGGTCAAACCAACGGGGCAGAAGCAGCAATCGGGCCTTGGTTGTGGGTACACACTGAAGCTGAGCCCAGATTCTGGGACAGAGAAATGGTGCAAAGGATGGCAGCATTCCACAAACCACCATCAGCACACAAAAGAAGCTCCAGATACGGGAACACCCTCTCCCCGCCCCTTCTTTCTGTGGTCCACCTAGCCGTAAAATCCTTACTCAGCAGATCTTGAAAAGGGCAGAACAACTTTCCAACCTAAGTGGCCTGTATTCATTGTAGCTGAACCCACTGGGACAGAGCAGCAGACACACAAACCTGCTTCCCCTCATGCTCCCCAGCCCCCTCCCCCCCATCATGTCAGAGCCTGGTAGAGTCAGCTAGGGCATCTCAGACACAACAGCATGGCTGGAAGCCTGTGGCTATGCAAAGGCAGTGCTGGAACACATAGGCCAGAAGACCCATAGCACATCACATCCCACCATGAGGGTGGTGCCCTGAGACCCAGATGACTGGGTATAAACTGGACTCCAAACTTTTTGAGGAAAATGGGTTGTTTCATACTGCAGTGCCCACTTCCCCCACAGAGACCCCAAAAGACCCAGTAGTGCCAACAAGAGAGAACAAACTTGCGCTTCAGCACCACCTACTGGAAAACCAAAGAAAGACCTCTATTTATTAGCCTGCTGAACAGTTGAGTCAAATACTTAAATAATTAATTAAAATAAAGTAAAATAAAATTACATTGTCACAAATGCTCAAGTAGAGAAATAATCCATCAAGCATAAAGAATAACCAAGGTAACAAGGGAGTTCAAAAAGAAATGAAAAAACTCTCCAGAAATAAAAAGACATGGGATACTGGGATGTAAATAATGAAAAATTCAAGATTGCAATTTGGAAGAAACTCAATGAGATATAACAAAAGTCAAAGAAGCATTTTAACAAGCACAGAAATAAAAACAGTGAACAAACACAATATTTTACCAATGAGATTAAAACTGTAAAATAGAACAAACAAATTCTGGTGCTGAAGAACTCAATAAATGAAATGAAGAATAAACTAGTGAGCTTAGGAAAGAGAGCAGACTAGGAAAGATTTAGTGATATTGAACACAGAAATCTAGAAATAACTCAAGTGGGAGAAGACAGAAAAACAAGAGTAAAACAAAAAAGAAGAAAAGAAAAGAAAGAACTCTACAAGACTAGTTAGTTGGTTAACCAAAAGGAGAAGAGAGGGAGAAAGAAACAGAGCTTATTCAAACAAACAATGAGAACTAGACCCTCAAATCCAAGAAGCTAATAGAACACCTAATAATATCAATCTAAAAAGGCCTTCTCTAAGACATTTTATATTAAGTCCAGCAAAAATTAATGATAAGAAAAGAATTCTCATGGCAGCCAGGAAAAAGAATATGGTAACCCATAATGGAATCTTCATTAGATTATCATTAGATTTTTCAGCAGAAACTTTACAAGCTAGGAAAGAGTAGAATCAAATATTCAGAATATTGAGAAAGAGAAATCACTAGCCAAGAAAAATATATCCAGCAAAATTATCCTTTTGATATGAAGGATAAATAAAAATTTTTACCAGATAAAAAGAAGCTGAAGGAATTTACCACCATAAGACCAGCATTACAAGAAATGCTGAAAGGTATTTTTCTAAATCAAAAGGACACAATGTAACACATAGACAATATACTACAGAATTATATATCTGGAACTTACATAACTTTTACTAACCAAAGTTAGTAATAAAAAGAAAAGAAAACAAAAGAAAAAAGTACATAAAACTGTAGCAGGAATATGAGACCAGACAGACATTTGGCTTAACCAAAGAAATGAGAAGCATTGGAAATGAAATAAAACATGGTAAAAAAAAAAAAAAGGGAAAAGAAAAAAGAAAATAATATACTGTAATAAAAGTTATATGAATGTGGTCACTCTCAAAATATCTTCCTAAACTATACTCACCCCTTTTCTTGTGATGATGTGAGGGGGTGCAACACTTATATGAGATGAAGTGCACTAGGCATTGCTACACAGCATCAAGCTACTATAAGGGTTACTTTAATAGAAGCATTGCTATAATAAGACAATCTAATAACCAAGACAGGTACTAAGTAACTAATGGGCAGGTAGCACGCAGCATCGATACTTTTGACAAAGTGATTATTTACTCCATGCAGGATGGAATAGGACATTGAGAAGTTTCATCATGCTACTCAGAATGGCATGAAATTTAAAACTTATGAATAGTTTATTTCAAAATTTTCTAATATTTCTAATATAAGATATGTAATATTTTCATACTACAGTTAACCTTGGGTAACTAAAATCAAGCAAACTTGAGGATAAGGAGAGACTACTGTATTGTATTATTAACTTTCTTAGAGTTTACTCTCTATCCCCAATCATATCAGCCTTAAAACGTTCACAATATTCAAGCATCAGATACACGTGGAGCATCTAATTCACTTAGATGGAGCCCCCCAAATTGTTTACTATTGGAGGCAGAATGTAGAAGTTCTGATAGATATAACTTGGTTATTACTGTCATATATTAACAATTTTTTGAAAGTCAAATATGAAAAAATATCCTTCAGTAACCAAAATCTTTCAGAAATTTTTTTAAAGATTTAATTAATTTTTTTAGAGAAAGTGAAAGAGACAGAGAAAAACAGAGAGAAGAGGAAAGGGCCCAAGGCAGTCACCATAGTTGTACGTCATTAGCTGTGACACAGTTTCATTCCACATAGGTGGATGTGGGGCCACATAGGGCAAAACTGAACTGGGGGCCTCCCACATGGGAAGTGACAACCTTTGCTGCCATCCTGGTGGCTACCAGTTGCACCCTAGTTCAGCATGTGGGTTTGCATGGGCTGGGGCCAGAATTCCATCCTCAGACCATTTGCAGTTGCAAGGCAAGTGCTCAACCTGTTGAGCTATCCCAGCATCCCTTAGAAACTCTCAGAAATTAAGTTGTGTCTGTAGCACTCTTGTGTAGCACTCAATGCAGTCCTGGGGTCCAATAAATGTTGTTGAATGAATGAATTGCATACAACTGTATTCAAACTAACAATGATTATGATTCAATATAGAAATACCAACATGATCATAATACAAGACAAATGCTGTTCTTCAAGTAACCCTTCTTCACAATGTGCATTTGCTTGCACATATAGTACAATAAGTACCTAAGAGAACATTTTGTTTAGAAAGTGGTATAAATACTGATTTATACCACTCATTCTTTTCACAATTTACTTGATTTTTATGTGCATGACTCATTGTTCACCTTTCTAAGCAACAATTTGTTAAAATATGTCAGTTTAGCAACTGAATAAATTCTCATTCCTTCCTAAATAGTTGACACTCCTGTTTGTATTTCCATATACAAGGGCTGTCAAGAAAAAACTCACCATTGCCAATATAACAAGAACAGCTATAAGGCCAGGTACTTTCTGTACAGCCCTCATATATTTAGTTGGAACATTACTGGAGTATTTTTAGAAAATACATTGATTCATCATGATTTTTTTAAATAACTTTTTATTGTTTTTGATAGAGACAGAGAGAGACAGAGGCAGAGAGAGGCAGAGAGAGGCAGAGAGAAGGGAGAGGGGCCAGAGCAGTCTCCACAGCTGCATGTCATCAGCTTTCATTCCACACAGGTGGGCAGGGGCCACACAGGGTAGGAACAGGGCTGGGGGCCTCCCACATGGGAGGCACGCCCCCTTGAGCCAGGGGACAAACAGGAGGGTGAGAACCGAATGGGGAGCCTCCCGCATGGGAAGCGCACCCCAGTTCAGCATATGGGTTCACACGAGCCGAGGCCGGGATTCGATCCTTGGTCCTTGGGGCTGCAAAGCAAGCACTTAACCCGCTGAACCATCCTGGCTTCCCCATGAGATTTTTTTAAAGTAAGATGTTTATAAATGAAGTGTGCAAGATTCTGCTGTGTAGGCAGCTGTCAATTCAAGAAATAATATGTTACTTTGTCCTGTTTGCTATTGTTGAAAATATTTATATGAAAATGTGAACTTAAATCAATTAACTTAATATTTCTGGGTAACCGCATTTTACATATAATTGATCTTACTAGCTCTGATCTACTACAAAATTGCTCATCTTCTTTGTCTCTTCCTCTATGTAGATATAGCTTTAGTCAGTCACAGTTTTCAGAACTAGAAAGTTATTTAAATATTCAAATTTATAATCTGACACTCAAAGCCATTCATTTTAATGAATGGAAATCAAGCAAAACATAAAATTTATAAAACACAGTTACTCCAAAAGCAAGTAAAAAAACCGATTATGAATTTCTCAGCATCACAAGATAGAATCTCCAATCTGGCCTACTTGAGATCATCCTGAAAAGATACCATATATTATTGCATGCCAATGCTATTGAACCCAGGTCACATGATACTTTAGTATTTGATCACCTATGTGCCAGGCATTGTGCTAAGTGCTTGTGACTTAGTATGTACTTCAGTGCTGAACAACTGGTTTACCTTTATGGATTTTACAATTTACTGGAGCACAGAGGCAATCTAACAAGGAATCCTGCTATGATGGGAAATTGGGAACCTAACAATAACTGTACTGTCTTTTTGGCGTGATTTTGAACTCCTTCCCTAATAAACAAGAACAACAACAAATAACAGGATTTAGCTTGCCAATATGAAAGAAATCTATTGCAATTCAGGGATGCCTGGGTTAAAGAGATGTAACTCATCACCTGGTGAGAATAACATATTCATCATCTGTCTTCGTATTTAGAGTCTATAAATCCTACAGTCTTTTTAAAAAGATAATTTAAGAACCCAGATTCCTAGATATGTGGGGGTGGAGGGCACCAAGTACCCATGGAACTGAAAAAAAAAAAACTGAAAAGAATATGACAAATTGTTTTCTTTTCTTCATTTGGCTTCATGGAATGTATATTGTTTTCCTACACTAAAACCCAAAGTACTTATGGATTACATTTACTAGTTGCCAAATTTCTGCAGTAATTTTGTACTTTTTCTCTTCACTCCTGAGGCTGCTGCTATAGCTAAATTCTGAGGTAAATACTAATAGTCTATTATGGAACTTGAGCTGATGATTCTCAATTTTGAGTCATTCATATTTATTAAAATTTAACTTCCAGATACTATATCGTGTCTGTGGACACTTTGCTTTAATTAATGAAGTCAATATATATGTAGCAGAATTTAAATTCTGAGTCCCTTAACAGGAAACTCATGCCTTGTTACTATATCCTTCCCAAGCCATCAGTTCACTTTGATGTTGCTAAGAAAGTGACTTCCTGGAGTAGAATGAGATGTTAAGGAGAACAGGGATTATTTTGCTTATTTTGTTTATTAACCAAGATCCTAGAAACACATATTATAACATTCTACTAAGAATGCCTGTACTATTTCTTTTAATTTAAATAAATTTAGAATTAAATAATTGTATTAATAACGTAACAGTATGTGAAACATTGCTGACGTGTTCTTATGCATATTTGTATCATAATGCAGCGACGAAATATAAGAAGATACAGAGGCAGAGATCCCAAGCATTGGATCAGATAAAACTCTAATGTTCTAAGATTTCTCTCTCTAATGTGCTAATGGGAGGGATGCAGTCTCTGACCTCTCATTCCCTGCAGGTAATGTCTGTGTGTAACAGAGACAGCCCTGTGTTAAAGTTTCACCTCCACGCTACAGTACGCCTGAGATAATGAAAGGAACGCCGTTTTTGCACAACTCTAAAGTGACTTTTTTTCACACTTTCACATCACTGAAATTGGGATGAATCTCCAGTTTATCAAAAGTCATACTTTAATTGGAAGTATTTTTCTTTTCCTAGTCATGTACTGAACATAATGCATCTTTGAATTGATGATACCTTAGAATGGATGAAATACGCTTGCTCTCAAGGGATTTCAGACGTGGTAGCAATGACCATTAGAAATATAGTAGGTCAAATGAAAGCCCTGTGGATTTCTCCTGAATAAAGATGCAGCAGAATAGTATCTGTGCCCAGTCAGGCTAATCTAGACACAAAATGACCTTTGTACTGCACCTACACAATTAGGTAGCTCTATCTCCTGTAACAGCACCTTAGAATATAAATGCCAGGATCTCATTTTCATAAATAATGCAGGTCCTAGAGTTATTTTACCTTGATTGCTTATTCTCCATTCTCCTAAGTTTATAACTTATACCCAAATGATGTAACCTTACCTTTTGCATTAATTCATAGATTTGAAATCAACCCTCTACAAGTTCCCTGGGGTAGTTTAGTTTCATTTGTATGCATGTAAATAGCACCAAGGCTGACATAAACATTAATGAACTATTTACTTAGGAGCCTATGCCTAGCTCCTAAAAATCAAACAAATGCTTAAGTTTATTAAAATAAAATTAAAGTTACAAAGTAGTAAATAATGAAAGCATGAAACACTGAGGATATTTAATTTTGAAGAGTGAAAACTAAAAGCAAATGTAAGAAAAAAAGAATTTATGAATATCCATTTCACCCCACCCACACCAAAATATAGTCTGTTATGGTACCAAAATGGGGTTCAGGAGGCAATCTAGCACCAACTCACACCAACCAGGCCCAAGGGTAGTTCAAAGAATCTAGGTTCTAAGCCAGAAATAACTTTTTAAAGCTGTATTTAATTAGTAACAATAACTGTTACCATTTTTGTAACCCTGATTATAAATGCCTTATATTTCAAACATTTTACATCTTTTATAATTCTGTCTATAAATTCCTCAAAGACAAGAACTAGTTTGTTTTTTAATCATTTATTTTCTCAGTTACAGCTGACCTTCAATATAATTTTATATTAGTTGCAGGTATACAGAAGAGCAGTTAGATATTTGTATGATTTATGTAGTGATCCCCCTGATTAGTCTAGTATATCTCTGGCACTATACAGAGTTGTCACCTTAGTTTGTTTTCTGTGTCTATAAGTTTGTTTCTATTTGTTTGTTCATTTATTTTGAGATTATATGGTGCTGGTCTTTCTTTGCCTGGCTTATTTCACTTAGTATAACACCCTCTAGATCTGTCCATGTTGTCAAAAATAGAAGATTTCATCCTCTTTATAGCTGAGTAATATTCCATCGTATACATACATCACAATTTCTTTACCCAATCGTTGACTGATGGACACCTGGGTTGCTTCCATATCTAGGCTATTGTAAATAGTGCTGCAATAAACATAGGGGTGCACATCGCTTTTCAAATTAGTGTTTTGGATTTCTTCAGATAAATACCCAGAAGTGGAATTGCTGGGTCATAAAACAGTTCTATTTTTAATGTTCTGAAGACCCTCCCAAACATTTTTCATAGTGGTAGCTCCAACTTGCAATCCCACCAACAGTGTGAAAGAATTCCCTTTTCTCCACATCCTTGCCAACACTAGTTGTTTGTTGATTTACTGATGACAGCCACCATGACATTCATGGATGGAAAAATTGGCATTGTTAAAATGTCCGTACTACACAATGCAATCTATAGATTCAATGCAATCCTTTTTTAAAACATTTATTTTATTGTTTTTGACAGAGAGAGAGACAGAGACAGACAGAAGGGGGAGAGCCCAGAGCAGTCTCCATAGTTGCATGCCATCAGATTCCTACTGGTTTCATTCCACACAGGTGAGCAGGGGGTGGGCAGGGGCCATGCAGGGCAGGAACTGGGCTACAGGCCTCCCACATGGGAGGTACACCCCCTTGAGCCAGGAGCTGAACCAGGGGGCAAAAACTGAACTGGAGGCCTCCCATATGGGAAGCACACCCAGTTCAGCATATGGGTCTGCATAGGCCAGGGCCCGGATTCGATCCTTGGTCCCTGGGACTGCAAAGCGAGCATTTAACCCACTGGGCTATCTTGACTTCCCCCAATGCAATCCTTATCAAAGTACAAGTGGAATTTTTCACAGAATTAGAACAAATAGTCTTAAAATTTATATGGAACCACAAAAGACCCCAAATAGCCACAGCAATCTTAAGAACGAAATTGGAAGTCTCACACTGCCTGGTAATCAAACTACACTGCAAGGCTACAGTAATGAAAACAGCATGGTACTCGCATAAAAACAGACACATAAATCAAAAGAACAAACTAGAAAGCCCAGAAATAAACCCATGCCTATATGGTCAATTACTTTATGACAAAGGAGGCAAGAATATACAATGAGGTAAAGACAGTTTATTTAATAAATGGTGTTGGGAAAACTGGACAGACACATGTAAAAATAATGAAAATGGACTGCCTTCTTATGCAATATACACACTCAAAATGGATTAAAGACTTAAATGTAAGACCTGAAACCATAAAACTCTTAGAAGAAAATATGAGCAGTGACCTCTCTGAGATTACTCTCAGTGGTATTTTTTTTTGACACGTCTCTTCAGGCAAGGAAAATGAAAAAGAAAATATGGGGAAGCCGGAATGGCTCAGTGGGTTAAGCGCTCACTTTGCAGCCCTGGGACCAAGGCTCGAATCCCAACCCTGGCCCGTGCAGACCTATGTGCTGAACTGGGGAGTGCCCCCAGTTCAGTTCTCACCAGGGTGAGATCCTGGCCCAGTACCTGCCCTGTGCAGCCCCACTCCCACCTGTGGAATGAAACTATGTGGAAAAACCAATGATGT
>PVKE010023296.1:7985-24899 GCA_004027555.1 Craseonycteris thonglongyai
TTATTTCTATTTTACTTTTTGACAGATAGAGAGAGAGACAGAGACAGAGACAGTTAGAGAACCGAACTGTGGGAACTCCCCAGTTCAGCACGTGGGTCCTGCCTGGGCCGGAGCCGGGATTCGATCCTCGGTCCTCATGGCCTCAAAGCGAGCACTCAACCCGCTGAGCCGTCCCGGCTTTCCCCCAGATTCTATTTTTTTTAAAGGTTTATTTTATTGTTTTGAGAGAAGGTGAGAGAGAGAGAAGGGAGGTAGGTGGGCCCAGAGCAGTCTCCATAGTTGTACGTCATTAGTTTATTAACATAGTTTCATTCCACATAGATGGATGTGGGGGCTACATGGGGTAGAACCCAACCAGGGGCTTCCCTCATGGGAGGCAAGAACCTTCACCGCCATCCCTGCGGTTACCAGTTGCGCACCACAGTTCAGCATGTGGGCTTGCACGGGCTGGGGCCTGGATTCCATCTGTGGCCCATGACCTGGGAGGAGCTAGTCCTTGGACCTGGGGGGAGCCGGCCAACGCTCCTGGGGGGAGCCGGCCCATGACCTGGGGGGAGCCGGCCCACGCTCCTGGGGGGAGCCGGCCCATGACCTGGGGGGAGCCGGCCCACGCTCCTGGGATGGGGGGCCTGGTTCCATGGGCTGAGGCTGGAAGCTACCTTAAGACCTACTGAGTAGTCTATGTTCTGTTTTGTTTGTCTTGTTTTATTTTGAGAACATTAAAAATGAAAAAACAGGAAAGGACAAAGAGTAATGTAATGAACACCCATCTAGAATTGACATTTTTGCTTCAGGTATTAGAAATATAAACAAAGGGGCTATTAATACAAAATGCGGTTCCTTTCACCACCCCCCCCACCACCACCACCAGTGCCTTCCTCCTCTCTTCTCCGCTGGAGGGAAACGCTACCATATATTTAATGCGTATCTTCATAATCTGTTTTCATATTTTACTGCATATACATGAATCCATAAATAATATATAGCCGTGCTGGGTATGTATGTTAGAAGCATGCCTAAATGCTGACATGCCACAATATCATTCTGCAATTTGCTTTTCCCACTTAATGTTTTCAGGGTTTCTTCCTGTTGATATTTATATCTGGTTCAGTTCCTTTCATTGCCAAGAAGTGTTTCATTGTATGACTGAACCACAGTTTATTATCTATTCTACTGTTGATGGACACTTGGTTGTGTCTGGTTTTTCTGTATTACAAGAACATCACCATGAATGTCTTCACGTCTGTCTCCAGAGGCCGACATGTGCCTGGGTAGATTTTGGGTCTGCTGGCCAAGTTCAAGTAGGCCCAAGCCCATCTTTGACCTCCTTTGGGTTTCTCTGAGTTTCACCACACAGCCAGCTGCCTTCATCCACTCCTTATCTCTCTAAGCAAAGGAAAGCTTGCAGGGAACTAGGAAGGATAGAAGAGGGATCTGGGGGAGACTGGGATAGCTCAGCAGTTGAGTGCTTGCCTTGTAATCACAAGGTCCGGGGTATGATTCCCAGCCCCGGCCTGTGCAACTGCATATGCTGACCTGCGGTGCACCTGGTAACGACCGAGGTGGTTTGGTAGCGAAGGTTCTCGCCTTCCATGTGGGAGGTCCCCAGTTCAGCTGCCACCCCACGTGGCCCCACATCCACCTGTGTGGAACGAAACCATGTCACAACTAATGATGTGCAACTAAGGAGACTGCTTTGGGCCCTCCCTACCCCCTCTCTTCACAAAAACAACAAAATAAGTCTAACCAAAAAAAAAAAGAAGATGAAGGAGGGAGCTGATGAACAGATCGCTTGATGAAGTCGATGAAGCCAGGGCATGGTTTATATTATCATTCCCCTCCCCACCCCTACTGCCCTTTGGTTCTTGTTTGGCTTTTGTTTTGTGTTAACATCATACATTTATCATAACACCATTTAAGAAAACTCAAACATATCTATCTCACCCACATTCCTGCCTCACTAGCACAGCTATTTTCACTCTTCTGAGTCCTTTTTGGTCTTTGTCCCCCTCATACATGCCTACCGTCATTATACAGAGAGCACTGAGTATTCCATATTTTCTATTTACAATACATTACAAACATTTTCTGTCTTGCCCCAGTCTTCATAATGACCATCTCCATGGTCACACAATATTTTGCCATGCCAGTGTGCCCAAACCTGTTCTTCCTGTTCCACCCATTTCACTTCCCAGCTCCCAGCACTCTCTGAGTGATTACTCCCAGTACCCTGAGACCATGTTACCGTCTAGAAGCAAAAAGAACGCCCTCTGGGTTATATCTCTGCCTAGTTCTCTGCCCCAGACCCCACCACCATTACTTCCTTTAAAACAGCCTCTTTCCAAACTCAGCTGTGCAGCAGTCTCAGGACACACGGCTTTGAGACTGTGGTAAATACTCACGGCGAGGCTCCTTCCAGGAGGAAACTGTTTGGAGCAGACTTGGTCCTTGTTCTTTCTTCTCTAGGTTTGAAGAGAGAAGGTGAAGGGGCGTCCTCAGGCCCTACCCATGGTCCAGCACAGCTTCCCGGGGCAGGAGGCTTGGGGCTGAAGCCCTCTTTAGAGTGTAGAGTCTATGTTCTGTGCCCAGAAGTTAAGTGTGGGATGGTGCAAGAGAACATCAGCTCTGGGCTTGGCCACCATCACACTGTTGATGGAGCTCTTGCTGCAGTGTTGACATCGTCTCTGTATTGTTTTCTTCAGCTGAGTTCCTCCAGCAGGCGTGCAGGTTTCTGTTTATCCCACTAGAGCAAGGCACCCGTCTTCGCTACCTCTGCCTTCTCATGTGCTGCATAATCAACTTAGACATGATGAAAAAGATAATGACGAACTTATTTATCGCAAGACGTAATATTGATGGAGTGCTCCCCGTATACCAGATGCCCTGCTAAAAAGCATTTTATGCTTGTCATCTTTTTTATTCCTCACAACAACCAGATAAGATAGGGAACTGTCACTGCCCCCGTTTGACGGCTGGGGAAATGAGGCTCCGAGCAGTTAAGTGACTTGCCTGGGTCTCCCTGAGGATTCTTACTGTACTTTCCCCCCCAACCATCCCTGCCATTCCAGCGGGGAGATGACTAAGTGTAAGTGAAGCAGAGATGAGCCACCCTCTTTATTCCCTCCAGGGGAGTCCCTGGTGTGGAAGTTAGTTCATCTAAAGGCATCAATTAGAAAGTTTCCATTCCCTTTAAGTTTCCCATTAGAGGCTTTGCCCTATTTTCTCCTTAGAAGTCTCTGCTTCAGGGAGCCCGCTTCCAGGGAAGGGTGCAGGGAATGTGTGATGGGGGAAGAAAGGGCCACCTTCCCCACAGCCTTGGGAAGGGAAAGAAGAGGAAGCTGGGTGCTGCCGATTCTGGGGCCTTCCTGCACCCTCGTCACCAGTGCCCCCAACCCTGGTACTGTGAGAGCCCAAGCCGCAGCTTTCAGAACAGGCAGACCCGGGCTTCTGTCCCAGCTTGGCCGCTGACTAGCCAGATGACCTTGGGTGGGTAACTTGACCTTCTGTGGGAGGAGGATAGCCACAGTGTCCACAGCCACGTGTTACGAGGATTGAGGATGAGTGGGGTGGTGTCTCGTGCTTCACACCAAGCAGAAGCGTCCCCTCCTTCGGCCGTGTGTCATCCCTGGAGGAAAGCTTGTACTTTGGGCTCTCGGGCCAAGCTTACCCAGACCTGGTGACAGAGGCGGGCCTGGCATGGTGCATGCATTCTTGTCCCCATTTATCCCTGAGCCAGAAACGGGCTTCTCTGGGGTGAAGTCTGACCGTGGCTTTCTGTGTGTGCTCCACTCTCACGTGTGCTTGGTTATCCTGCGCTCTGAGACGGGCTTCGGGGCTCAAAGCACCAAATATAAGCAGGGACTGCTTTCCCATGGTTGTGGGGGAGGGGTGGGGAGCCCCACAGCCCAAGGAAGCTGGTCCTTGGTAGAATCGGCTGAGGACTCCTCAGCTGCCACCTAGGGGCTCTGGGTTCTTGCCCTGCTGCCCTGGTCCCCACAGGCGTGGACTCGAGAGGCTGCCATCATGGTAACAAACAAGGCCCCTTAGCGTAGTGGCTTGGAGAAACTGAGGCCCCAAACCAGGAAGTGGACGTCTTTGCCTTCAGGTGTTTCCTTTTCCTCCTGTCTCTGTCCTCTGTGCTTGCTTGTCCTCCGCAGGCCCCCTTGGCATCCCATGTTGGGTTACACAGAGGCTGGCTGCTGGGTCTTACCATAGCAGTGGGCAGGCCCCGGCCTAACCCAGCACTCGTAATTGCCCAATTTCAGAAATACACTGACTCTCTGATGAAAGATCTTCGCCAAAGCGTTTTTGAGATGGGGCACAGTGGAGGGGAGGGTCTTCCCGCAGCTGGCTGACCTGTGGTGGCTCCAGCCCTAGCCTGGGTTAGGCTGCTGACCCAAAGCCCAGCTGTCCTCCTCAGAAGTGAGCACACACACCTGATGTGAGCCCCGGGCCTCCAGGGGACACTGCGAGGATGCGGCTGGGCATGCTGAGTCTCCTGCACAGCTTCTCTGGGGGCCCGGACAGCTCTGAGAGCGTCTTAGAGCCGAGAGCCGGCTGGGATGCGTGGTGCATGGCTGGCCTCCAGAGCCCGTCTGTGTCTCTCTGGGCCTGTCCCCTAATCGCCAAGCCACCACTTGTAATAGGTGTGCACAGAGTGCCTTCGCTGACTCCTTTTGAAGACGCACCCACCGCTGCATGCCTGCTGTACCGCCGGTTGCCATGGCAGATTACAACACACCAGGGCCATAGTTCTGTACCTCAGTGCACCCCCCCCCCATGAGAAGTAAAAAGTCACTGGAGCAAATTACTGATTAAATGTTTTAGAATCTATAAATACTAAATTGCTTTGGCTTTCACTGGCCCATATAAAATTAAAGCTCTGGTCAGCTTCAGAGAGGCGGCTGCTTAGTGCAGGGTGGGGAGGGACAAGTGTCCCCAGAGGGCAGGGCCGTGGCTGACTGTGGGCTGTGGTCGGTTGGGGTGGCCCTGGCTGGAGGAGAAGCAATGGGGTGCAAAGCACCGGGGACTGCGAAACCCAAAGGCAGCCGTAAGCCAGGGTGGGGGTTCTCTGATTTTTCGTATGAGTCTTTATGTTTGGGGGGGTGGGCTTTTCAGGGAGCTCGGTGTTGCAGTTCTGAACACACACATACACCAGGACTCTCATGTGAGGGCAGCAGCACTGCCACCAGCACACCCCCCTCAGAGCCGGTACCAGAACCTCCCCGGGCAGCTGGCGGGAGACTGGGGGTGGGCCTGCGGCAGCCCCAGCTCTGAGCTCCTCCCTGAGGGGCGGGGGGCAGTGCTCACACTGGGGGGCCCTCCTGTCTGTGAGGACTCCCATCACATGGGTGACTAGTGCTCCTGTAACAAGGACCCTGCCTGGGAGCGTATTTTTACACCACCTGGCTTAAGTGTTGGGCTCCCAGCAAGCGGGGAGAGCGGCTCCTGCTGCTTCGTCGCTTCCATGTGCCAGGACTATGTGACGTTCCTTAAGTGCACAGCTCATGCATCTTCACATCATGGGATAAGATAGGAACCGCAGTCCCTCCACCACGTGGCCATGAGGGCAGGAGGCCCCGGGGGTGGCAGGACTTGCTTGGGCTTCTGTGACGTTACATGCAGACCCAAGGGAGTTGTGTGGCTATTCGGCTGCGGAGCCTGGATTCCACCCCAGCTCTCCGCCTGTTCATCCTGAGGCTGTGTCTTGTCCTGGGGCTTCCTGTGAACTGTGGGTGGGAGCTGGCCCTTCCTGCTGGGACCTGTGGCCAAGCCCGCCCCCCTCTCTCTCACAGGCATCCCCACCCTGATCGTGCTGGACCCGCAGGGGGAGGTGATCACGCGGCAGGGGCGGGTGGAGGTGCTGAACGACCCGGACTGCAGGGAGTTCCCGTGGCACCCCAAGCCCGTGCTGGACCTCTCCGACTCCAACGCCGTGCAGCTCAACGAAGGCCCCTGCCTCGTCCTTTTCGTAGGTATGAGGCTCAGTGGGGACCCCAGGGCCGGCCAGCAGGACAGACCTCTCATGGAGGGTGTCTGTCCCTGTAGCTTCTTTGGGAAGCCATAGCAGAACAATGCAGAGCCTGGGCCTTTGTTTCTCCCAGCAGCTTTGCTTTTGACCCCAATGATTAATTCATAGCTGCCCCCTGTGGGAGGTGTTCTGGGAGCTGCTCTGCTTTCCTTCTTAGCTGCTCCCAGAAGTCCAGCTGGGAAGAACAACAGGTCAGGATGCCCTGGCCCCCACCCCCATCCCATCCCATGAACACACGTTGGAAGGAGCGGGGCTGCTCACAGCAGCTGCAGGGGCAGGGGGGCCGCTTCTGCTGACCACCTGTGTCCTGACCAACTGCCCCAGGGCTGCTAGGGCTGGCCCAGCTGGCACCCCTGTGGCCAAGTGCCCCTCCCAGTGCCCCCATCTCACCCACTGTGCTGCTCAGTGTGGGGTCAGGAGGACACAGGAACATTTACTTCCCACTCCCTGCAGCCCTGTGGGGTGACCCTGACTCCTTTGGCAGATGGAACAAGGGCCACCTCACCCTCTGCCTTGGGACTCATTGCTCAGCTCCAACTCAAAATCGTTTTGGGTGCTAGGATCAAGGCTGAGGTGCTGGTGTACCCACTTCACTGAGGGGGGTCAGGGGCATATGCAACGTCCTACCCTCATTCTCTGAAAGTCTGGGGGCGTCCCTGGGAGGGGAGCCAGTGTGTAGACTCGGGGGACTTAAGCGGCCTGACTGGCAGGCTGGCCTTGTGCATAGAGGACAGAGGCCCTCTGGGGAGAGCTGGGCCTGGGACTTTCCTGCCTGCTGCAGGCTCCCGCCCCCACGTCCTGGGGCCTGGGACACAGTTCTGAACTGAGGGACAGTTGGGAGCCTCTCTGACCATCTGTAGATGTGGAAGCAGGTCCCAGAGAGGCGGAGTTCTCAGCATCCCAGAGCTAATTAGAGGTGGTTCTAGAGCGTGTCCCGCAGTGTCTACACGCTGCAGGACTCGGGTCACGGTGTGGCATTTCTGGGTGACAGTCATCTGCTGGCACCTGCGGCCCCCACACCACTCTGCCACTTGTGAGGATGTTGCTCTTGCTCTCAGTTGCAGGGGCTCAGCAGGAGGGAGCCCCAGGGCTCCCCATGTGTGGCTGCTGCCATGCTGTTATTTCACTGGAGGCAAGAGATGTCCTATGGGGGGCCCTGGGGAGTCTGGCTGGGTGGCTTCCATGCCATCAGCCTGTCCCTTACCAGGCGAGTCTGGCTGCCAGCTGAGCCTCCCTGCTGTCACCAAAGCTGCTGATTAGACCACAGCCCCACCCACCACCACCACCAGCACCCCTTCTGCTATTTTCTTTAGGAAATTAGAGATCCAAGGTCCTGGCTTAGGGGAAGCTCAGCTTCTAGGGTGAGTTTGTGAAGAACTCAGTGAAAAGGTTGGCGTTTGCCTGGGGCATGCGTGCGGCTCGGAGGCGGGTTGTTCTAGGGGGCGTGGTGCAGGAGAGGGAGCAAGGGGGTACATGCAGCGCGCCTGCGTGTGCCTGGGAGGCGAGACCCATGTCCCGGGGCCAGCTCTTCCATTCCGGGGCTGCCCAGATGGGTGTTCCAAGCCCTGGACCCAGGCTTCCCCGGCAGCCCCACTCCCTGGGGAGCCGTTGTGCTTCTTCACATCTTTGTCTCCCCATCACAGATTCTGAGGATGATGGGGAATCCGAGGCGGCCAAGCAGCTGATCCAGCCAATAGCCGAGAAGATCATTGCCAAGTACAAAGCCAAAGAGGAGGAGGCCCCACTTCTGTTCTTCGTGGCAGGGGAGGTGAGTGCCGCGGGGCCGGTCTGAGGGCTGACTTCTACACTGTGAGTGACAGGCGTTGGGGGATATTTGAAGGAGCTCTGGGATCTGGGGTGACGGTGCTGCTGGGGGAGCCCATAGACAAATGTGCCGTGAAAGGCTAGCACCCATCGTGGAAAGCCATTTCCTGCCCCTGCTGCTCCCTCCTCGCATCGTCTTCCTCTGTAGCCTCAGAGCAGCAGGATGCCTCTTAGGACCGTCCCCCTTCTGCATGTCTCCCGCTGTGGCTTCTGGGGACAGCGACAGCCACGAAGGTCTTGACCAGCACCCATGCCCTTGGCAAGGTCCGAACCAGGCGCTTGGTGCTTGTGAGGCTGTCCGCTTGCTCAGGCTCTTTGCACAAGCCTGCGAAGTGGGCTTTTCCCACTACAGAGCCCACCTGCAGGGACCCGGCCAGCCCAGGCAGTGCTGAGGCTGGAAACTGCTGGCATTTCTGTCTTTCCCCCAAGGCCTGTCCCTTGAAGCTGGGCTGGACTGAGCAGAAGACTTTCACAGGGTGAGACGCCCAGGCCCTTCAGCTAAGCCACTTCTGCCAGGTGTCTGCCCCCCCCAGGTGAAGTAGCCGCCATCCTGCCAACATGGGGACCTCCGCACCATGGCCATGTTTGGCACAGACGCCCTACCTCAGTCCTCACCCCCAGGAGCCATCCTCCATGCATGCTCCACGCCGCCTTCCCCAGCCAGGCACTCGCCATAAGCTGGTTTTTGACAGACACACTTTTGGATCTCCCCTGCCCTCCTCCCACCCATCTGAACCTCCAATTGGCCAGAACCCTGTGCTCGTCTCACGCTGTTTGGATCCAGGAGAGGCAGTGGCAGCCAGACACCCTGAGCCACCACCCATTCATCACCTCGTCCGCAGCCACCCCCGCTAAGCCCACTGGGCCGCTCACAGGCCGCTGAAGTCACCCTGCCTCGCTGTGGGCTAGAGGGAGCAAAGCAGGTTCACAGGGTCCTGCCTGGGGGCTCACGAGCCTGCTCCACACAAAGCACAAATTGAGGCTGCCCTGAATTTATTAACCTGACCCCTTTCAAATAGCGCTGAGAGAAAAGAGGGGTGCAGAACAGAAAGGGCTGAGCAGGGTGTGGAGGGCTGGGGGGCTCCCCTGCTGTAGAAATGTGGCCGCACATTGGCGGCTTTTCTGTATACCAGGCACCGAGCCAAGTGCTTCCCCTGCACCTTCCCACTTGTCCCCACCTCTCTGACTGGGGACAGAATCATTATGGGGTGACAGATGAGGAAAGTGAGGCTCGTGCCTCACCCAGCCCTGCGTGAGCTGGTATTAAATGCAGTTTAGAGGGCACAAGAGCTGGGCTCAGCAGTGACTTGCCAAAGTCACATTAAGTGGGCGGCAGAGGGCTGAACGTGAGGTTGGTGAGGCTCCAGAAGCAGAGTGCTGCTCTGTTTGTCCGTGTGACCCAGCAAATGGACCAGGAAGTCGGGCAGAGGAGCCGGGGACGTCCCCTGCTCCAGTTCCCCACCTGGGCCCCTCGTCCTTTCCGGTGCACCTCGCCCGGGCCCTTGGCCTCGGCAGCTCTCGTTCCAGTGCTCTGTCCTGGCGCCCAAAGCAATGGTGCGCACAGAGTGCTGGAACATCGGGCACGGGCCGGCCGCCTCTGAGCGCAGGCTCCTGGCCGCTTGCTCTACCCAGGACGAAGGGGCCCTGTTTCGTCTTGATCCTGACTGCTCTGATAGGCAGAAATCATCCCTCCTGAAGCCTTACGGGACATTAAAATTCATGCCCCTGTAGTTTGCTCACAGGGAGAAGTGAGGGGAGGCAGTGGGAATTCCATGTACTGTATTTGTCCAGGTGTGTGTCTGTTTAGTGCGAAGATTGTTTATTAACCAATACGGGGCCTGAATTGGGAGAACGCTGCCAGAGATGTTGAGTCACCCAGCGTTGCTGGACAGGCAGGGAAATAAAGACAATCACTAATCTCTAAATATTTGCCCTTCGTGAAAGGAATGGTTTTAGTCTCAAAAACGGGTGAGTCAATTTCATGCCTCCTGCTTGCCATTGTTTCAGGCTAGGCCCCCACGCCCTTCTCTGCAAGACCACTCATGCCTTTTGCTTCAGTTTAGAATATTGCACATTTTATAGTGAGGCCACCTCGAGATGGGTACGTAGAGTCCATTTTCTGTTGCCTGTCAAACAAGGTTGACAGCGTAAGAGGTAATCTCAAATGGTTGCTCCCTTATAAACAAACCTTTCTCCTTGCCTTTGGATTTCTGTGTTTTTCTTCATACTTAATAACGCACATCTGATGTTAGGGAAGTTCTCCTGGGTCATCTCTGGGAGTGTATGATAAAGTGCCAGCTTCCTGTTCAGGTAAAAACAGGACCCGTGTAAACTTTGGTGGTACCTCAGCAGCTCTGTCTTCTGAACTGGCTGTGCGACTCCTGCCCCCTGAAACCACAGGGGTGGGGTGGGGGCAGTTCTGTTAGAAAACATTCCAGAGCAATGTCCACATTGGCCTCAGGCCACAAATGATTTGAGAGTTGAATGCAAAAGTAAGTAATCAAAGGGTGTCCCCTTTTTACAAAGCAGAGGTAAAGTTGCTTTCACACTGATACAGAGAACTTGCCTGGAGGGTTTTGGTGACTCCAAGAGAATTTTATAAAGCAGCCTCCCCCTCCGTAAAGCAGCCCAGAGCCCATCTTCCCTGGAGGGCCTGTTCTTCAGGGCGATGATGGAGGGGTTCCATTCCCTGCCGTCTGGGGAACCTGGGCCCTGGAGTCTCGCTACCTTTTCCTGAACACTTACTGTTTCTCTCTCCCTTCTGGTGACTTCCAGGATGACATGACTGACTCCCTGCGAGATTACACCAACCTGCCTGAGGCTGCCCCTTTGCTCACCATCCTGGACATGTCCGCGCGGGCCAAGTACGTCATGGACGTGGAGGAGATCACCCCAGCCATTGTGGAGGCCTTTGTGAATGACTTCCTAGCAGAAAAGCTCAAACCAGAGCCCATCTAGTGGGGCTCCGGCTTCACGAGACGTTATTTAAAACTCAGTCTTCTCCTCCTCCCCTTCCTCCCCTCCGCCCACAGACTTTTCCAGCGAGTCCTGAATCACACAACCTCTCTGTGGTGCCTTGTTTTCTGCATTAACTCCTCAGCTAGCACCCTCTCAGCAGCGGAAGGACCCACCATGTTTGGAAACTCGGCTTGGGACTCACGGGGCTGCCATAACCCGGCCAGAGCGGGGGCTGGGTCGCTCTCTCAACAGCTCCTGATGTATGTGCCAGGTGTTCTTCTGCCGAGTGAGCTCGGAGGGACAGTGCACCGCCGGCCTGGCGTGGCCTCGCGGTGGGCACGCACGCACATGGCGGCTTCATGACAGGTGGAGCCGGGAAAGGGCCGCGGCCTCGTTCCACCTCAGCCCAGAGCTGCTGGTGAGAACATCCTCCTAGGTGACCTTGTCCGCCCTGGTCTGAGGGAAAAGCACTAGCTGGTCAGTCAGTTCTTGGGCAGGGGATCCCACAGGCAGCTTGTGTTCTTTCCTGGGGAGAAGCAGTGTAGCTACAGTAATGAATGCTTCATGTAGTAATCGCTTCCTTGGATTGAGCTCCTACCATGGGGTAAGAGCTTCCCATTCATTCCTTCTCTCTGTGTCTTCCTTGATCCTGACCTTCTCTAAGTTTCTGCCTTCTCCTACAAACAGCCCCTGCTCATTTGGCGTTTTGTTCATGAATTCTTCCCCTTGGACATCTTCCCGAGCTGCACTTGGCGCTATTTCTTAGAGCAGCTCCAACTCGCCAGCGCAGACCTCGGGCGCAGCCCGCTCTGGGCCCGGGCCCGCAGGGGCTCTGCCGAGGTGCCTGTGCCTGCCTCTCGTTACCCCTGTTGTTCTCTTTTTTTCTCAGAGCACAACTAAAAAGAGACTAGAAATTACCAGAAGCCTAGCTTTCCCTAAGAGCCTGAGCCCTCAGGTGGGAGCGGAGGCCAGGGGTGTTGATGGAGAGTAGGCCTGGGATCTACCCTTGCAAGGCCCGGGCAGGTTGGCTCCTTATTTGGGCTGAACTGACCACACAAGGGAAAATAACACCTGTGCTCTACAGATTTGGGGTGGAGGGCTTGGCCCATCTCCGCCAGGTGTCAGGGTCTTGAAACAATTCCAGGCCTTACTCTTCGCTCCACTTCCAGCACTCTGCCAACCAAGACCCCAGCCTCCCAATTAGCTGTGACACTGTTGTTCCTTGCCGAATTGGATTGTTGATTCGTAGTTCAGAGGTACAAAGTTAGTTGGTAATTAGACTGTTACTTGATGTCACCAGCCTGAAATGCAGTCACGTAGTAAGAAATAAAGCAGGCATCTCTGGACGTTATCAACCACTTGGCCTTTTCTGTCCTTAATAACAAAAAGCTTTTTGCTGGGGGTGCTGTCTCAGGAAGGTGGGCAGTGAGGGGCTGGGGGTGGAGATGGGGACATGATCCCCTTGACTTTCACTAGATACCTGGTAACTATGTGTCAGAATTTTCAAGAACCCCGAGACCTAACAGTCACCTGCCACATCCTCCAGAGGCCAGGAAGTTGACTTGGATGAGAGCCCCCCCCTCTGGGTTCAGCGTGCACCTTGCAGGGGCTGGATTCTGATGACAGGCAGCCTGCGGACATCATGCTCATCCCTCCCTACAGGGGAGTAGGTGCTCTGAAGCCCTGACAGGTTGCCCTGTGAGGAATGGGGAAATCGTGGGAGACCCTAAGCCTCGCACTGTCTTAGGGGACAAGGTGAGGTTGACCTTCCTTGTGATGCCCTTGGAGGAAAGCGAAAGGTGATCTCTCTGAGAAGCTACTTATCTTCTGGGCCAGAAGGAACAAAGTCTAGTGAGTCCCTGTTAGTCATGGCAGCAGACAGATTAGGTCCTTTGTGGTCCTCCTACGGCCCCCACAGGGCTGACTGAACTTCCGCTAATGTCAGTTGGATCCTTGACACGGGAATTCCATTTAGAGTTTGTGTGTGTAGGTTAGTCCAGATCAGCGGGAAGGTTTACTAAAAGTGCTTTAGGTTTATCGAGTGGCACCTTTAGGGGGAAATGCTGGGGGAGGTCATTTTGCCAGTGCCTGTGAACTTCGTTGTCTCAAGAGTGCCAAAGATCTTAAAGATTATTGTTGCAAAGTGGGTGGCTTCTTAATTTCCACTAAGCAGCTCTAAAATACCTTAAATGCTTGTTGCTAATTGGAAGCAGGTTAATAGACCAGCTGTGGCGTATTCAAGGGCTTCCGACAGCAGCTAAGGAAACCATGCCCTGCAGGTTGAGGCTGGGTGGTGGCTATAAAAATGCCACCGTGGGGTTCCAGGTTTGTGTTCACCACAATGACTTCCAGATCCAATTCTAGCCATTTTCACAAGGGATGAGATTTTTTTTCTGAAGACTTGCTTAAGAAAAAGGGTATATGCTCCTGGTGGTATTACAGCAAGCACCTACAAAGGCCAGAAAGTGACTGAAAACCAGCTTCCTTTCCAGGAGTGAGGTGGCTGCCTGCCTGCTGTGGCCCCTGACTCATGCGTCCTCAAAATCAATGGCACTCACTTAAGTATCTGAGCACAGAGCCAGTATTGCTTTCTTGGCATGAGCCAAGCTTGGAGTGGAAATTTTCAGCCAGACTTTGTTTTTTCCTGTTGCCTAATTAAAGACACTGAAAAGCTGTTCCCTCCGCCTGCTGCCTTGTTCTGGGGCAGCAAACTGAATTCTGCAATGATGTAAAGACGAAGTCGGATGTGGTCCAGGAACAGATCCACCGGATCTAGTAAGCTGTGGCTCTGTCACCTTAGGGAGAAAAAGAAAACCACATATGTGTGCAGACGTGTGTGGAGATGCTGTACACTTGAACTGTAGGGCGGGTGTCTGGCCCAGGGCCCTCCGGTCATGCAGGCCTGGGCGTGCACGCGTTCTGCTCGTTGTCATTTCCCCCAGCCAGCCTGGGCAGGCCCAAGCTTGACGGATAGGACCGGACACCGCCGCGGTGCGGATTGTGGGGAGGCTCCCCCGTGCCCTCGGCAGCTCCTCCCCCGGTGCTGCTCACGTCCGCCCTGAAGTGGCTGTTAAAGTGTGCACTTAGCCCACACCCATCTTTGCTGATGCCCACCGGGACAGGAGCACCCCCGGCTTTCCCCCAGGCTGGCTGCTCAAGAGAAAATGTTGGGGGACAAATGGCTGTTGTTTATTCGCTTCACTGTTGGAGCTTAGGGTGCATGTGCAAAGGTGAAATATTTTCCAGGAAACAAAAGTCTTGCAGGTAGAAAAATTTTATTAATATACTGGGTCTGCTTTATGGTTGGGAGTTCTGATTCTACCAGGGGAAATAGGGCCTTAGGATATTCTCGGCACACATTACAGGTGTAAGCATGAATATGCTGTTTCCAAGGCATGTGTATGCCTCACCCTCTTGGTGTTTGGAATACTCCCTATGCCAAGGAATGTGTTATTAGGTTTGGGTAGGACTTGTCCTGAGGGACGTTGGATTTCCATTAAGTAATGTGCCAAGGCGTGAAGGCCTCTGCAGGCCTACAGGCCAGTGGGAAGCGCAAAGGAGACAGACAGGCTCAAGTTTGGATTCGTGGGTGCTCCTGCACACTCCCAGCCAGGTTAGAACTCGGATACAGTAGGAGGCAGGATCTTAGGGCCAGGGCCAAAAAGTAAATCTGTGGACATAGTGGATATGGGAGAGCCCAACCGGTCAAGAAACACTGCCGCTTGCAGTCAGTATGGGCCCTCGCTTCCCATCAAAGGGGTGCAAGGGAGGCTGGGAGGCCAGCCCCCACTGTGACCAGTTGCCTCCCTACCCATTAGGTTTTAACTGAAACAAAGTAGCTCTTCCACACACGTGGAACAACAGAACTGGTACCATCCATACTGTGGTCAGTTTTCTAGGCCTTTGGGCAGCAGCCCCAGCTTCCTGGGCTTGAACAGGGGCTGGGTTTGCAGCTGTTGTCTTAGCTGCTCCAATGTGACATGGGGACCTAGCTGACACCAAGGCATGCCGGCTCAGCCATTCATTTGGCTTCTCGCTCATTACTTTTGTCTACTGATGAAAATAGCATAAGATTTTGGAGTTAACAGTATCCACATGAGTGTTTCCTAAAAAAAATGTAAAGGTGAGCAGTCAGGTCTGCAGGAGGGCACAGGCTTGGCCAAGACGGAGCCCGGGCACCACTGGTTTTCAGCGCTAGCCATGGAGCCCCACGCGACATTGTGTCTGGGGCCCCTGGTGGCAGAATGCAGCTCCGCTTGCATGGTGGTGACATCTGGTGTGGCTGTCCCAGGCGGAACCCGTCCTGAGGTCTGGCCATCCTCGGGGTCTTAACGCTGATTCTAGTGGGGAGCTGCATCTGTGACTGGGGGAGGTTTCAGCTCTCCCTGCCCTGGAGCTACAAGCCAAGGGTGAGGCAGGGGGTTCCCATGTGGCTCGGGGACATCAGTATTTGCCCCAAGCTGCTTTCCCACAGGGCTCCATTCAGAAAGACAGTACTACTTTTCTTTACTGTAGCCACTTCCCAGAGTTTTCTCCCTAGTTTTTGGCCCAATGTCCTCCTACACTTCAGTTTCTGCCAAATGAGTGACACCCTGATGGGCCTCCAATGTCAGCACCTCTGAGCACAAATGGATTTTGCAAAATGTCTACGATGGAGAGAGACTTTTGACTCCATCTTTTTTCTACCATTTAAATCCAGGACAAATCCCCGCCTTCCATGCAGCGTTGGGAGTGGCTGAGACGCGGCTGCCACCTTGTGGCAGAAATAATATTACAGCTACGCTCAACACAAAGGCGACCTGCAGCTTGGCCAGCCCGACAGCTGCTTTCAGCCAGGCAGGGCTGCTTGTCACATACTGCTCAGTTCCTGTTATTTCCTGGGGAAAGGGTGGCAGAACAAGTGTTGGCCTCAAAACTGAGAATTCAAGATACTTTCCAATATCACTCAGCAAACAAGAACGTCACCACTTGCTTCCTCTGTAGTCATTTGAAATAATAGAATAGAAATTTCTTGTCTTACACCCAGAATGACAGGCTTAGAATTACCTGCCAGGTATACTGTTTTGCATTGCTTTTTTTTTTTTGAACAAGGACAAGGTATAGCGTTTGTTCAGATTTTTATTTTGTAACAAAAATCAACAGGAACAGTAACCCTGGGGCAAAAATGGCAGGAGACTGGTTTCATGCTGGGAAGGCAAGAGCTTCCTTTTAGTGACTTGATTCTTTAGCACTTTCCCAAGGTGTTGAGAGACCAAATGACAGTAGGTTCGAGTGGTACAGTTCTCCAGGCTGCCTCCCAGATTTAGCGTTGTGGCATGAGGCAGGCAGACTAGGCCCCAGCCTGTGTAGGCTCAGCACAGTATAAAGGCTGAGCTCACCTACTCACTAAAGGCCAACAGTGTCAAGAACAGTCGTGAGCACTGGTATAGACATCTGTGGGGACCGTGGGCAGGCCCAGACCCACCAGAGCAGCGGTTCTCGCTGGTCAGCCTGGGAGAGCACAGCCAACCAGTCTGTTGCTGCCAAGCCCTCCCCTCAAACCTGCCATAGCAACTCCACGCTGCCACTTGGGGCACGGGTCATGCTTGATCTTTTCTCTTGAGGGGACGTTTTACCAGGGAGCTGGGGGAGCCAATCGGGAAGGGGGGGGCCATGATTTCTCTTGGGCATGCTGTCAACTCAGCCTCCCTGGAATGAGCAACTGGAGGGCTCCCCAGGAAGCCTAACCATTCAAGGAGGCCCTGTACAGAAGGGGTGTGGTGAATGCGGCTAGTGGCAGCCTCAGCTCCAACCATAGTCTCTGGCTGCAAAAGCACTGCTTGAAATAGGTCCCACACTCCAGTCCCACCCACCTCCCCTCCCGCAGCGACTTAACAGGGATTACCATCTGCATTGGCCCTCTTGTCCCTGGCCCCATCCCAGCTGGCTCCTGGCAGGTAAGGGGCCACTTGCCCTGATCCCCTGGAGCTTTGGGAGCACAGCATGGTCTTGCCAGTGTTGCAGGCCCAAGGTCTCCTCCTCAGAACCCCAGCCTCTCTCCCCTCGAAGGGGCCCTCTGTTCATGCAGCAGCCAGGAATGCTGGCATTTTCCTAAGCAGTTC